>JAYKAV010001433.1:543700-596386 GCA_035582835.1 Phoebastria nigripes | reverse complement strand
AAAAAACAAACAACAACAACAAAAAAGACAACAACAACAAAAAAAAAAACCAAAAACCACCACTACCACCACAACAACAAACCAAAACAAAAAAAAAACTTAGGGCAGCACCAAGGCTGGACTTTTTGCTTTCTGTGTTTGCAAGTTGCTGTTTCCAGAACACTGTGAAGTTAACTCATGGAAGCTTTACCTGATTAAAATCCCTCTCTTTCTCTATTGATTTGCTTCAGCCATGGGACTAACTGTAAGTCTTGACTTCTAGTCACAGTTTGAGAAATTCAGTATTGTGAGTCTTACTTGTCAAACTCGTTTAGCCTTTATCACTGGAACATCACCATATCCCAAGTAAGATGTAGAGAGAGACCTCAGGTTACATTTCTGGTCTTTGGATCTGAAATCTGTTCACAAAATTTACTGAAGTACTTAAAACTTCAACAGAAAAGTATGTTTTATATTTTTACCTCACACCTCCATTTAATTTGGCTTGCTCATTATGGAGAAAGATTTTAATCAGTGAAGTTAGTGAACTGGTTAATCTGTCATTATTTTGCTTTTCATTACCCTCCAAGATCATTCCTGTGCAGCTCCAGTATATTTAACTAAAATGAGGATTTAGCATTCTAAGGCATCAGCTTATAATGATTCATTATTTCTAATATATTCAGTTCATACCAGATAATTTCCAAGTAAATCTTTTTAACTAGTTCCCTCCAGTGGTCCTTATTTGAGCATTGTGCTCAGGACGGCTCCTGGAATCACTATCCATTACAACATCTCAGGGAACTGGAATTTTGCCTTAAGAAGAAAAAGAAAATTAGTGCTCTTTAATGAGGTCTGCTCTAAGTTCATTGATTCACTGAGTTCCCAACAATATATAAGATCACTGTCAGTCCCTATATTTACTGCATATTCTTCCACAAAATGTCCTGTTTGTTATTATGTGAATTTGTGCCTCTGGATTGCCTTTATTCAAATATGGAAATGAACTGACAGAAAATAGGTGCATGGATATTTGATTCTCAAAAAAAAAAAAAAAAAAAAAAAAAATTAAAAAAAAAAAAAAAAAAAAAAAAAAAAAAAAAAAAAAAGTTAGAAATGTAGGACCTAAGAGCAGATCCCTAACATTTCCATAATTTTCACAGATCTTTGGATTTGTAGGATTGTGGATGCAAGGGGAGTTATCTGGCAAAACTCTAGAATGATAAAATAATCGGCAAAGTCATCCCCAGGTCATCCCTGTGCAATCAGATGGAATTTAAGGAGAACATGTGGCTCCAGTTTTCCTTCCCTTGGCTGCAGTAGAAAGGTTTGACAATGCTAAAGGATTCAGAGGTAAAATTTATCTTCAAAAGAAAAAGGAAAATACATGTCAAACATGACATGACAAACATGTCAAAACCAGCTAAAAATCTCTAAGAATTCCCATGATGTTTATTACTTGGTCCATCAGGGGAATTCTTAGAGATTTTTAGCTGTTTTTGACGTGTTTGTTTTGAGGAATTAACTTTTTCTGAATGTTGAACATTTTGAACAGGTTCTGTAGCTAACTGAAAGCCATTTTGAATTAATACTTTTTGTCAGCAAATGTAGTAAATAGAGAAAGCTAGGTGGAGAAAGATTAAATTCTGTGACTACTGGACACAGTAGATAGAATTGTTAGCTTCCTAAATATCCTCTAAGCCCAGAGTTTATCTAAATCCTTCAAATGCCTCTAACGCAACTAAGCTGCCTTCTTTTGGTCTCCTCTTTCTCTGATATGATGCCAGTGCTATTTATCATGAATAAAATCTATAGCTATGTTAGATTTAAGTCAGATAATTTAGGTTCATAAATGACAAGTGATTTGTTTAGGGGGCAATACAGGCCTCCGTTCCCTTCCTATGGAAGTTAGCGACAAGCCTACCTTAGCATTCTTTGCTTTAGGACTGGGGCCGCAACTGGGATGCTTATATCCATCTTACTCAGTGAACTGGGTTCCGACAAAATCAGCTGTTAGATTAGTCCAAAGTGCAAAGGGTTCATAGAGGGATRAAATACAGCAAGTCTTCAGTGTGCGAAGGACTAGACCATTTAAACAATAGAGATGATATAAACTTTATTATTTTCTTTTCCTCATCCATATTATAAAGCATTTTACTAAAGCTGGCTGGGAAACAAAAGTGCAATTTTATGAATATTTCTCACTAAGACCATAGGATTTTTTTTTTTCTTCCTATGGAAAAAGCCAATATCTGGATGGCTATGGCAACTAGGTGGGATATGGGAACTGYACATTCAAGTCTTTGCTCTACGTTAGACAGAAGAGGAAGAGCAACCTAGATCTTCTACGTGTCAACTGGGTGACCTAATCACTAATCTCTAGTGTTCAGCCACTTTTAAAACTCTCTTTTGGGCACTCTTCAGCTCAGTATAGCTAAGGACTCACTGGGTCAAATTAGAGAGTTGTCTTTAGCCCACAGAATAGACTACTCACTTGGGAGACAGCAAGTCCTTCTTTAAAACATGGACCTTGAACCACATCTCATCCAAGCACCAGATAATTAATTACACCAATCTGCACATTGTTCATTTTAAAATTTGTTTCAGAATTTTGCTGTTGCCAGCAAAGCTTCACTAGAAGCATTATTTACCATTGGTCAGGGGGTTTACTTAATGGGCATTTTCCGAAGTAGAAGTCTTTTGCTGAAAATAATTTCTGAGCAGCTCTACTTATTGAAAGGAAAGGTAAGCTAGCTGCTAAAACAATTTTGTTAGCTTCTCAAAAAATTTTAGAAACAAATTTAAAAGTTGCTTTTGAACCACAGGCTGTCAAGTAATATATAGTGTAAATATTAATTAGAGGAAAGAGGGTATCTTTTAATTAACTGTAATTTAAAATGTTGAATGCAAAAACCATTTTATCAGTGCAGCTTCTTTTTTGTTGTTTTTTTAATTGTTACCTCTGGCCCTCTAAACTTCTCAGTAATCCAAATTAAATCTTTCCCAAAAGACCTAATTAGGCCTTTCCCAAAAAAACATAGCACAGAAATGTCAAGAATAACTTCTGCAGTATCTTGGGTAAAGGACAAACACCCTTGTCAAAACAGGATACCTGGTCAGAACCACAGATCACTCGGCACTCTCCCTTCACACACATTGCTGCCCAGATTAGAGATAGCCAGGAAGTGCGTGTTGTTTACTTGGAAGCTGGCATGAGAACTGCACTGATGTTCCAGCTCGCCAGGATGGAGAGGGGACGTAATAAAGAATGCAGCAATCATCCACAACTTCCCTCCCTCGTCCTCCACGACTTTTTGACCATTAGCTTAGTTTACATTTAACAATGGGGGGAAAAAATAGTCATGTCGTCCTAATCTTTTCTTTTTAATGGCTTTCAATTTAGCTATGCTTGCTTGGGTGGGTTTTTGTTGGGTTTTTTTTCCTCATGTTAAGTTCAGTTTCTTTGGACTACTTTCTTCTGTCTTGTAAAATGTTGTTAGTTGGTGCTGCACACTCAGGAGACCAGCATCCTGTGTTTGGAGTTGGGTACAATGGCAGTGACAATGTGTGTCCTCTGTGACATGATGGCGAAATTCTATATGAATTGTTCATACATTCTCACACATAGGTTATGAGTTTACTCCGTAGAAAATGTTGCAGGCAGAGAGAAAACACAGCCTTACAATGGCCATTAAAATAATGTAGTTCATAGGGCTGAATAGCAAAGATTTTAAAAGGCAAGAATGCCCTTGATGGTTACTGCTGTGTGGTCTGTTACTGTTCTGGGTTTCTGGAAGCTCAAAGGGAACACAATGTCCTGGACAAGCAGCCTTCACAAAAGTTTTTTAATGCTACAGAATTGGACCTAATAATACTGTGCTTTTATCTCCTTGTGCTTCTGGGTTCTGTCTTTTTGATGTGTCACCAAAATCACCCAAAACCAGCAGTAAAAAACTGTCAGGAACATTCCCTTAGTTATTATTTTTGCATGGAATAAAGTGAACAATGACCTACAACAGGTTTGAAGGTAGAGCTATACAAGCACTTGGAGAGTTAGTAGTTTTTCTACAGTGGTCTCTTAAAAGGAGCCTTGTGGGAAAAGCCTGCCTCATGTTGAAAGATACAAAATACCAGTAACGACAGTTCTGTGGACACAAATCCACAAAGAACATTGATGAATGACTAAAATTACTGAATCTTCTAGAAGCTGCCACAGAATGATGCAAATAACCTGATAACGGAGACAAATTTTCAGCTCCAAGAGCTCTGACTGGAGCAGGGGAAAACTTTAAAAGCTTTCCCTCCACTGTTATACTGACTGGGCTCCAGCAGGACTCGTGATCTGAAATCCTAGGGTAAGACTTTCAAAAGTGTCTTAGCCCATTGACTTGTGGTGGCAACAGAAGATAGTTTGCTTTAGAAATCCCATCATACTTCTGGTTTGACCACAGTTAAATGACAGAGAGAGTTGGTACAATGCCAGTTACTTCATTTCCAAGTTACTGACACTAGAGTTGAAGAACACTAATAAGGTACAAAACCCAGGGTTGCAATGTGTCTAATGGGGCATATAAAGCTTCAGTAGAAGACAACAGCTTGAACCCAGCATGTTCAAAACCTAACTCTTTTCTTCGTTTGAGGACTTTCAACCCAGACTATTAAAGTACTAACTCTTTCTTCCATTGAGGAATCTCAAGGAAAATATTAAGCAAATGTCATCTTTTGGGCTATAATTCACAGGACCAAAATATAAGTCTAGAAGCTGGCTTACTTTGGGTGGAAAAATACTAATCCAAAAGCCATTAAGTCTATTAAAAAAGCATTTATAGCAAAAAGGTGCCTTTATACCCTAAAATACTACTCATGACAAGATGTATTCAAATCATCTTTGTGAAGATAAAAAGTTTCAAATGTGTCATGTAGATATACTATATATTTCAGTTTGTGTGGTGTACTTTCTTGGTTAGGCGAGCAAGGTGCCCTAGCAGCTTAATGCTCATTAACGTGTAAATGCTATAGAGGACAACCTCAAAATTGAGTTTTAGCCTTATCCAAAGTGAGGCCTTTGTGCGATTTCCCTGCTTTGAACTTGTACATCAAGGGACATAAAGGAAAATTAACTAGAATTTACATGTGTTAACTATTGTGCAGGCAGTTCAAGTAAAACTGAAGACAGAATTTCAAAGCTAACTCAAGTCTGTATAAGTGTGTCTACACAAGAGATTAATGTGCCTTAAAAGGGAATTCAGATTAACTGTGAGAACAGAATCTGATTCCTAGACTGGTGATCTAACTACTTACACTTTGTACAGGAAACATGAAGTTACTTCCTTCAATCTGTGATTAATGTGATTCAATCAGTCAATCTGGCATGCTAAAAATTGCTTCTATAACTGCTGACTTTTTTTAACAGCAGACTTGTAGACAAATTTCTGAAAGTTTCTTTAGAATTTTTCTGTTTTATTTTTGAAGAGGTTAAATCAAATGTGATGTTTAATGTCCCCATCATTTGAAATGTACATGTTCTTGACTTTATTACCAGTTATAACCTACTCAGGTTCTTCTTTGTACTTGAAGAGCTGCAAGGCATCATAATGGGTGGATGGAAGTTGGGTTTGTGGGACCCAAGTTAGAAAACATTAWTGTGCTGCTTTCTGTCTCCTCTTGATGAGATGGTGGGAAAACGTCTAACTCGCTGCACTTGTGAGGCTATAGGCATCAAGCATCAGGATCAGAAAATTATGAAGCCATCCTAAAGCCACGTTTACTCACTGAGTAGTGAATACTTTGAATACTTTCCACTCAAATTCTGAAGCATTGTTGAGACAAGAAATCATCCAACTCTTTTTTGAAATCACTGAATTTTCTCTCCTAGGAAGGCTACTAATGTCTGCCTTGTTTTTATGTTGGGTTTGGGTTTTCTTTTTTTTTTTTTTTCCTTTTAGCTTAAAAGCAAAACAGAATGAAATACCACAGCTGTTTCCACACAAATACTACTTTTAATTTTGTTTTATTCTGATCACAAAGATTTATTTCTCTATAAGAGCACTTTAAAGCTTCTTTTTAAAAAGTATGTGATTTTCCTCCAAATCAGTTATTTTTGTAAATTAACTTTAATAATGTGTAGGAAGGGGATTGTTTTTGATAAATAAACGCAATAATTCTTCTAACAAAAAGTGTCTCTCTACTAACTCTCAATATTTTCTACCTCAATACCAAATAACAATTCCTGGAACAAGGAACACTGATTCTCTTCTTATTTAATTAGAAGACTTGTTTCTCATGGGCACTCACGCTGATTTATGAATACCTATTGTTCTTAATTTAACTACACATTCAGTTTTGCACAATGGAAGACATATACACTCTTGCCTTGGTTCATTCAGTATACATACAAGCTTCTATGTGTTTTACTGTTAAGCACCTATTAGGTGCTTAATTCTAGAAACCCTTGGGCTACAAGAAATATAATTTTATCAAGCAATTAACCTGGGAATTCTTTGAAGAATGCAGGGGGAGGTCTTCTGYTCTTTAATGACACAAAGTCTAATAAAAAGAGTTTTTGTTTCAAGTGCTTTAATGGGAGAAAATTTAAGTAAGCATCTAAAACTTCGGAGGCCAAATTCTTCTGTCATTAACAGTGATATAAATTTACTGAATTCAGAGCAAATATAATTATGGAACAGCATTTTTTCCAGTATGATTTGAGCTTATTGGTACCTCTTAGGTCTGCAACACTAAATGCAAAGTCTCCTGAAAGCAAAGATGAGGTACTGGGGTTAGGAGTGTTCTTCACCCCTTCTCTCCCCTCTTCTTCCTCTCCTCTATTCTCTGTTCCCCTTTCTCTCCTCATCTCCCCTCACTGTTACTCTGTCTCTGGTCCATACAGGTGGAGGTATACAAAAATAAGAAGCCATTCTGAAGTAGTAAGTACAATTTGAATCTTAAAAAAAGGTGTTGTTGGTTTGCAGTTGAGGATGTCTTTCCAGTAAGCTTTTATAATTCTATGTAATTGGTGTCAGGATCGGCTAACGCATGCCTACTTCAGGGCCAATAAAGATATTTTTAAGCTATCAAGAAGGAGGAGAATAGCTGGAAGATGATTTAAAAATCTCACCTTATTTTAAACCTTTGGTGTAAAGACTTTTGTCTTTACTTAAGACTTTACTTAAAGCTTAAGTTGTAAGAAGCAGCAAAGCAAAAATAATTTTGAAGGAATATAGGCTTGGGTGTGCCATGTATGTCCACCCAGCTCTTTCCAATATGTTTTTGATGCATCACATACATGATTAAAGCCAGGCATGATTTATCTGTTAAAACACTCTTTGAGTCTGCATTTTGGTGTTTCCGTCAACACAACTTACTATGTTTGATCTACTTGTGCACGAGATGGCTCTAGGTCATCATTTTCTTTTTACCACCCTAGTTAGCTTCGAGCAAAACTAAGTGTCATCTTGATCAAGTTCAAACTCATTCTCACAGTTTTTGATTGTAACATCCACAACTGAAACTTACAGCCCTTCGTCTGCTTCAGATTCCCCATAGCATGTTGACACTGTGGTAGTTGAGAAGTGGCTTGTGGTTTGGGCATCTGATAGTGCGATTTGGTCCAGGTAGATCCTCCCCGTGTTTGCCTGAGTGGAGGGTTAGATCAAGTGATGCAATCAAGCACAGTTTTCACGCTACATGAGGAAAAATGAGTAGTGCAGATATTTATGTGAAATATTAAAGGAATGTAACTTATTTCAGCAGAATAGAATCAGAGCGTCCTATGGAAATCATCTAGCCATCTTCTTGTGCCAGTGTCATTCCTGATAGATATATGTCTCACCGCTGATGGGGGGAGACTGTAGAGCTTCCTTCAACTTACTGCAGTGTTTTACTTTCTTGCTGTTAGAAAGCTCCTCCTAATGCCCATCCTGAATCTTTCTTACTGCACTTTAGGCTGTGCCAGTCACAGGGAATGGATTTTCCTTTTTTTGCAGCAGCAGCCTTCTGTATGTTTGAAAACTTATCAACTCTCCCCACCCCACCACAGTTCATTCAATCTTTCCTTCAAGGTTGTGTTTCCAAAATCTGTGTTCCTTTTTCCCCCTCTCATTGTTCATGGTTCTTGAGTTCAAATTTGGACACAGGGCTACCTCTTCACTCAGCACTCATATAGCATCAGCTGAAGGAAACTGGAGGGTGGCTTCCCATATCCTGAAAATTGGTTTATATATGTATCCTAGTATCATATTTACCTTTTTCTTCCAAACAGCATGACACTGTTAACATGGCTTCTGAGCCACTATAAACCCCAAATTATTGCTAAAGAATCCCCATCTAATGAGCTGCCTTTCCTATTACAATTATACAGTTATGCAGTTAATTATTCTTACCTAACTGTAGATCCTCAAATTTATTCTTAGAGTTACATCCTATTTTTTTAGGCCATTTTTCCAATCTGGCAGGATCATTTTGAATTCTAATCCTGTCCTCCAAGGTACTCACAATTCTTCCTAGCTCCATGACACTTAAGAATTTAATAAGCACATTCCTATAATAATATTGGTTACAAAAAACCCTGAAGATGTTCCGTAATTGTAAATGATTGCTGACTTAACTATTCATATGAATGCTGTTGTGTTTTCTCTAATTGCTGAAAGTTCACTGATTATGAAAATGCTACTAAAAAGAATTTAATGTGGGTCGCGTATTGGTCTAGAATTCCAGAAGTCCTGAGCTGCAAGTCCAGATTTTACATCAAGTTTTTGTGAAAGTCCTGTATGACAGATTCTCAAATGGGGTAGCATTTTAGTTCCATTTTCCTTCTAATATCATTACTTGAGGCATTCAAAATTTGAACTGGTTTTAACTGAATCCTGTTCTTTTCCAGTTTCCAAATGGACATCAATTTCTTTGCGTGGAAACTAAATGTAATAATTCYTATCTTCCACAAAGAAGCATTTTAAGGATTTGCGGTGTTGCAGTTTCAGCAGGGACTTCACTATTAAATGTAATATGGTATGGGAGTGATAACTGTTACTAGACAGCACTGTAAAAATTCTTCTTGCGTTTTGCTGATTATTCTTTCCAAAACAAGAGCCTGTCCATGAGTTATGATCCACTTCTCTCAGTGAATGCTGTTATTTGTTGTAGAAATCTACATCTATTTAAAATAAGCCTTAGCTCAGTTTGATTTACTGAGCATTTAAGCCCCAGAGGATGCATAGTCAATGCATTCCATTAAAGAATAGATACACAAATCTACTGACAATGGCCAGAATTTGCTTATTGCTTGTTACATTTACAGCACAGGTCTGGGCATTTGGGCCTTTGGTTTCTGCTACTGACTGTGTGTGACTGTCAGTAAATTATTTAACCTTTCTGTACTCAGAAAGTTTTTAGCTGGGCATTTTATCAACCTCAGAGGGGTATTACAAGATTGGACTAAGAACTTGTCATTTGAGTTCCTCAGATAAAAAGTGTTGTCTAAGTGCCAAGCACTACTGAAAATCTAGAGGGACTGTGCTGATGTTTAGGATGTGGTTCTCATTTTCCTTACTGTTGAGCTTCACTAACTTTAGCAGTTATTTCTGCTGTTCATTTGCAGAAAGAAGAATCATATCCTTTATATTTTAAGGGGCAAGGAAGAACTGTTCTTCCAACAGGCCCATTCTGCCAGKGGGTAAAAACTGGGCAAGCCTTTTCTATTTGGCTTCCCAGTGAAGAAGAAGCAGTTGTAACAAATTACACTTATATTCCAAACATATTCTTGTTTCATTTAAGAAATGATATCCATCTTGGAGTAGAGATGGGTGAGCAGTGTCAAGGGCAGGCCCTTTACTTTGAATACCGGTGCCTTTACTCCCCTGCATTACCTTGGGTTTAGGAATGATCTGCTGAGAAACAGATGCCGAGGGAAAATTTAGCTACAGTTTTGCATGACTCTTCTTGCTTTCTGCAGGGCCTTGTGCAGCAGAAGTGAATGGCATTGCAGGATGTTTTCCTTCACAGCTCCGTGCTCTCATGGCTCTTTAGGAAACATACTTGGGAAGACAGTCAGATCACCCCTTGGCAACACTTGCAGCATTATCAGTTATAGCAAGTCAAGGCCTCATTTGAAATAAAATTACTAGTATTATCATGCTATTTCTATATCCCTCAATGTACAGTGTTTTTCTCTTCCAAGATCACATGCTTATTAACATCAAGTTCCTAGTAAAGTTTCACTTCTCGTCTTTCACACTAGCCTAAAGGTACTTCTTTTTTTTTAAGCTCTTTTTGATTCTTCTCTTATAGCTTCTCTCTTCTTCTTTTAGCTACGTACAAGCACCTTGTAACTTCCCCCTGGAGTATTGTCCAGCCACATTGTAGAAGAACCTGGTCAAGCACTTGTAGCAATAAGATTTGCTAAAAGATTGCAAGGGTGTTTTTTGTTTTGTTTTGTTTTTAAACAAAGTTTGGGAAGCAGTGTGTTGCCTTCAGCCCTTGGCACCTTTTGGATAAATTTGTGTTATTTTTAGGTTTTTATTAGTTCATTGTTGTCCTGGTTCCGGCTGGGACAGAGTTAACTTTCTTCCCAGTAGCTGGGGAGGGTGTGCTGTGTTTTGGGTTTGGTATAATAGGAGCGTTGATGGCCCATTGRTGTTTTGGGTGTTGCTGGGTGGTGCTTGCACCGGGCACTTTTCGGCCTCCCATGCCCTGCCAGGTGCAGGGGAAGCTGGCGGGGGGAGCAKAGCCGGGGTGGTTGACCCAGCTGGCCAATGGGGTATTCCATACCATGTCACGTCATGCTCAGTATAAAAACTAAGGCGGGGGGGGGCGGGGGCCCTGGGTCCCGGGCTCTCGTTGGTTCGGGCGGGTGGTGAGCAATTGCATTGTGCATCGCCTGCTTTGTATATTGTTGTTGTTATCACTGTTACTATTACTGTCCTACTTTGTTTTATTTCAATTATTAAACTGTTTTTATCTCAACCCGCGAGTTTTCCTACTCGTGCCCTCCCGATTCTCTCCCCCATGCCACCGGAGCTGGGGGGTGAGCGAGCGGCTGCGTGGTGTTTAGGTGCTGGCCAGGGTTAAACCACGACAATTGTTCTTCTGGTTCTGCAATTTAAAAAAAAAGAAAAGAAGGGGAAAAAAAAACAAACCACAAACAGAAAAACATGAAACTTGAGATTTTTATATTGGACTTCAGATTCCAGAAAGTGGAAAAACAGCAAATACTTGAATATTAACATTATAATCACTGATTTTGACAGTGCATTCTTCTCCTTAAACACCTCAAGTCAGCTCAAGACATGAACACTTTCCCTTTTTACTGTACACCAAATCAGTTAACATTTTTTAGCATTCTTTCAATCATACCTCTTAAAGCCATCGCATTTCTACCTCACACATCATCACACAAATATTGTTGTCTATATCCAAGCTAGATCATAAATTACTTAACTTCTTTATAAACATATGTGATCTTGAACATGTTATTGGAATTTGGAAACAAGAATAGCAACAACATGCCTTCTTATGTACCAGCTATGAAGGAAGCTGGGGGTGGGGAGGTAGACAAATGTTTCCACCAATTAGAGAGGAATTTTTCAATAACTTACGTTCAGTTTAACTGTAGAGATTTGTGTGTGTTATTTGATCCATCAAATGCTGGTGCCCTTTCTTGCAGCTATTGAAATGTGTGATTTATTGGATCAAGGCTAATAATATGCTCATTTATATAAACATATATTCAGTACTGCAGTGGTTCATTTTTAAATGGTTGAGTTAAACTAGGAGTTTTTTAGAGGCAATGAAATATATGGCTTACCTAAAGTATGCAGTCCTTCCAAAAAAGTTGACCAAAAATTAATGAAATTTGTTGTTTATAATGAGTTGTAAACAAAAATATCAAATCAATCATTTTTAGCAGCTGACATTCACAGACTCAGAGTCATTATCACTGACAAAGAGCTGAAAGTACTAAGTTTGAATTATAAAATAGTGAAGATTTTCTGTTCTTCTTCACAGCTCCCAACTAGACCAATCACAATTTAATTTTTCTCCAGGCAGATGCCGTGTACCATTTAACAACCTATGAAATAACTACAGTATCCTTAAGGAATGCCAATATTATACACAACAGATAATAATCATAAACGTTACCACTGACAGGATTCTCCATGTAAATTCTTTATTACTGGGACAGAATCTATGCATTGTTTAAACTGGCTGTATTTTCTACCTGTTTACCGTGTACTTCTATGTTGTTCTGTGTTAAATTGCAGTAACATCTGATCTTTCTGAAAACACAGTACTTGCCACAAAGAAATCAAAGTATTCTTACTTCATGTGGAAAATCTTCATGTATATACACACCAGTAAATTGAACTAATACAAGTAATCTCAGTGTCTCTGCAGACTGCAAGATTACCAGACAGAAAAAGATGTATTAACTCATCTCAGCCTGATTTTTTCAACATCACCCCTCAAAAGTATTTGTCATCTCAAAAACTGCTAATAAATGCAGGTAATGACCTGGCTTCAAATTAACTAACAACGAGCCCTGGTTGAAGAGTCTGGCTCATTTTTGTCATGTGGAGACACCATCAGTGACTTGATTAGTCTTAGATAAACCTTTTTAGGATTTAGAAAAGGTGAGCAGGGTGACACAAAGGGAAAGCAGTCGAGTTAAACAGCCGCTCAAATGGGGGAACTGTAACAGCCAGTATTAGAGGAGACTGACTTTGCAGGCTTTGAGAAGAGCTTGTGAAACTGCACCCACTGCACTGATTCTCCCATCCACTGAGCTGTGATTAACACAGTTCCATATGAAACTGGGGGAAAAACAGGATTTAGTAATATCTGCAAAATGTATTGTTCTGAAGGAAAAATAGTCCAGTTTGGCTGGTGGGTCTAGGGTAGGTGCCAAGATAGCTAAATCATCAGTGCTCAAGCACTCCTGGGAAAGAGTGTGGAAAGTCCCCAGATTTTGTACAGTATATTAAAATAGTTCTTTTGTTTGCATCATCTTAAGGTTGAATAAGATACCATCTGTGCTGAGTTTTACATCTTATGACAGGAATAATGACCATAATTGGTCTGTTATCAGCTCCTGCTATTCATAAAAGAGATGTGAAGATGGGTACCACAGCAAAGCAGGCCTGGATGGGTGCCCAGTTGTGGCGCTCGCCTGCAAAGGTTCAAAAAATGCAGTAGGAGTCTGCATAGATTGGAGGCAAGAAGCAATGCTCTCTAAGAATTAGCTCAAAATCAAAAGAATTAGGAAGACTTTGAGAGAAGTAACACATTTGGGGCTTGGTTCCCATGGTAAGAAGGCATAAGTAGTCACAGATTATGTACATACAAGTAAATTAAACGTGCCCAGGGTTGGCTTTGAGGCCAAATGGCACGGAAGAGCCTGTCCATACTGTTAAACTTTCTGACCCTCCAAATCAGGGTGGCTGCATCCAAATTGCCATTGGGAATGATCCCTGGCCAGTGTCAACTTCTGAACTGGGCCCAGGACTTGTTTGCAAGATGGGCTGTCAGCCTTGGGCCAAAACTGTGCCTGGAAACATTATAACAGTTTAACAATGTTGATGACTGAGACACAGTGTCCAGGACTGTTCCTGGCACCGCTTCATTTACTGCTGTAGATGTAGTCTCTGTGATCAGGTATATCTCTGCTTGTGTGTTCCCCGTGTGTGACATTTGAACTCCATCAATTTAAAATTTGATGTAGAGGTAGAAATATTGACCACACCAACTGCCACAAGGATAATGAAAACAGGTACAACAAAGAGTGTTTAACTGAGGCAAAACCCACAGTGTGAGTCACACCTCATGTACATCCTAATACACACATTCTCTCTCTCTCTCTCTGTCTTTCTAATTTGGGTTTCCCATTATTATTGGCTGAACTGCTAAGATTGTTCTTGAGCATTATATTTGTGGTTCAGAAGGTGCTTTCACAAATGCCAGAAAAAAAAAAGTGAAAATCATACTCTCAATGTACACCTTCATCCCAAAAAAATTGTTACTACAAACATCTCACCCCGATCCTGGTTTTGAGTTCCCTGAGTACTTGGAAACCAAGTTTACCGAGCTGTAGCTTAGCCCACGTATTAGTACGTAGAAATCGTGATGAGACAGCAGTGTTAACCTCCAATGTTCCTTTTGCTGTTGTTAATTTGTTTGGTTTTTCTGTTAGTTTAAGCAGTTTAATTTCAGCAAATACCTGGCACGTGGCTGAAAAGGGCAGGGTGATGTTAATCAGAGCCTGCTAGGGCCCTGGGTAGAAAGCTATGTTCACACGGCTGAGAGCCCAGGGCCTTGCAGGCAGATGGTCCCGGTGGCTGAGCCACCTCTGCTATGGTCAGTGGGTGAGAAGGCAAAATGCAGTAGGCTTGGCTGGCTAGGAACAAGTAAAGGTGTCTGAAGACTGTTAAAGAAATAACTAGATGACTTGGTGGTTGTTTCAGTCAGGTAATACATAGGAAAACCTTGAGTGACGGTATCTGCATCTTACTGCTCTGTGTAGCAGAGAGGCAAAAAGGGCTGTGACAGTAAACTTGAGTGGCTATAGGGAAGAAACAGGCAAAAATATGGGAGGGGGATCAGGTGATCTGGCAGCAAGACATTACCGCCCTATGTCAAGCAATAGGCATATAAGCTTTTACTGGTACTGGTCAGCTTTGCTTAAAATGAGATCTTCCTTGAAAAATTACCCCACGTTAGTTAGTGTTTCAAAGCTACAGGAAAGCATTAGCAGAGAGTTATATCATGAACACATTCCTAAATAACCTTTGTGCTGGCAGGTGTGTGATGCTTGAACTTTGAATATTGCGGAGAAATGGAGGACTGCCCCATCACAGCGTCCTGCCTCTTCTAAGCATATGAGCAACCTGAACAGCAAGAGRGGAATGTGTTGTTCGAGAGGCAAACATATGTCCCCTGCCAATGCAGACAGGAATCTTTCTGTTGTAGGTAATTCTGTGTAATTCCCAGGCTACAGCAGTATCTGATCCATCTCAGTTCTGAATCCTTATACTTCTATTGGCACTCTTTTCCAGGTGGGAGACTGAGGCACAGAAACCCACGATTTGCCTAAGTAGTATGGGCCATCTGTACCTAAGCAGGAAATGAGCTGGGTCTCCAGAGCTCTAGAACAAGGCTGTCATCATAGGGTCATATATTTTCCCTGTGCTATGATGCTTCTTGTGAAATAAAATGCCTGCCTCTGCTCCCCTGGGAATCTAATTCTGTGTACTGAATAAATAAAACAGTGAAAGCAGGAACAGGAATAATTTTCTTTCCCTTTTAAGAGTCTGCAGGCTAATTTATTCTGTGTTCTTATTTCACTTTTCCCTATCTACCTTCCACATTTTCTGTATTTTCTTCCATGTTTAAAACATGCTGTCTCTTTCACATGCCATTCTTTCTTAACAACATAATACTTGACATAATCTGCCCTCTGGATCCTTTCTGTGGTGTAATTATGTTATCTTTGTTGTTATTGATTTCTGTTGCTAGGGGATGAGGTCGTGCCACTTCTGGCCGGTTCTTCTTTGCAATTCAGCTGTATTCTTTTAACTCTTAAAGATTTTCCTCCTGAGAACACTGAGTGCCAAGTTTTGAAGTCATACAAATATGCCAGCAATCCCAGAGGATGATTTTGTGTGAGGAAAGATTGCAAGATTTAATTATAAAATAGGAGAACAGATAGCAATTGGGAGAGATTCTGATCTTAGCTGTTCCTTTCTGAGAGCAGAATTTGGCCAATGAACTTTGATTTTTTCTTCAGCCCTGCTATGTTATTGTTCAACAGTTTGAATGCTTCCAAGTCAAAATATTATAGGATTTCTTTATCAGTTGCACACTTCCAGTTGAATACCTTTTTTTTTTTTTAAAGGGTCATGTCCTTTTGAAATACGTAAACTATTTTTGCTCTTCACTGAGTTTCTGCTTTTTTATTGAATCTACATTCCATTTTCTCTGCAGAACAAAAATTTGGTTCCACAAAATGAAGGGGCTGATGYAGAACTTTTAAGATTTGAATAACAGTTGAAACCAAAGGAAAGGGTGAAATAGTGGAGGGAGGCTTTTTAAAACAAAATTGTTTCTTTCAACGTAAACTGGGATTTGTTTTTGTCTATTTTTTTGGTTGGTTGGTTTTTTAAGGGAACTTGAGACTGTTATGTGCTGTGCTCCCGGGTGAGATTTTTCACATGCTCTTGGGGTAAAATCTATAGCTTCAGACTTCCTGATTAAACTCTCACGATCTTACCGCAGCATTTTACTAACTACTTTGACTTCTGCCTGCCTCTCTGAGAGCCCACAGTATCACTCAAGGATTATGGAAGTTGGCAGCTCAGCTACTGTGGCCCACAAATGGTTGCTTGCTTATCTATGAGGTGTCAGGTGGGAGCAGACAGACCTCCATGCCAGACCCTTGTCCGTGGTCTACTTCAGCCTGCTCTGGGCTTTGCAGCTGGCTGAGCTGCTGAGCCCCAGCTGATACGCACTATGGTTGAAAAGCGCTGTCATAACGTCATGGCAGACTCTGCAGAGGACTACAATGGTTCATCTGGCAGCTTCAGAAAAGAGCGAGATATAATAACAGACTATTTTAAAGGGTTTCTAACATACTGTTTTATTGTATCTTGACTATCGTTTGCTTTCCTTGCATGAGGCTGTCAGACACCACCCAGTATGCGGTAATTTAACACTTGAAATTGTATAATTAATTACAGCTAATTTGATATGTGGCAGAAGGTGGAAGATCCTCTTTCAAATCTTTTTTTCTGTTTGTGCTTGAAATTYCGTTGTTACAAAGGTGTCTCTGGGAGAAAGTCTCAGAATTATGTTCCCTTGTACACAATAAATGTCCAACTTGTAGTGAATCTGGTATGAGAAGCTACATTTATATTTAGGTCTATATCCATGTTCCTGGCTTCAGCAGGGCCTAAGACCACTTTTCTTGTAAGAAATACTTTTGTGCTTTCTGTATTAATATGCCATTCAGCCTGCTTTTCTCACTTTGGTAATGAATATGTAGGTGAAAACAGCAAATATATCTGCCATCAAATTGCATACAGGCAAGGGGGAGTAGTCTCAGAAAGTGACTTTTGAACTTTTAAACCCAAAGTGTTTGCACCAGATGATTTTTCTTATTCTAACCTAGCACGAAATGTGTCCTAAGCTGAATGTACTTGTGCTAAGGCAAAATGCCCAACTTACAGCTTGCATGGTTCTCAAATGAATCATGAGCATTATGCCATACAGTGCAGAGTCCTGCTCTGCACATACATGCACACATATACACACACTGCTTTCCTGTAAAGAGACACTAATTTCTACATCAAGTCACAGTATGGCCCAGATTTGAAAGCTGGATAACCATGACATGGCTGGGTACAAAAAGGATAAGTGTATGAACACTATCATCTTATTGCTGGCATAAACAGCAAGAAGCCAAATGGGCATACTTTTTTGCCTCTGCGAGTTTTGCTGTTCCCAAAACCCTTCTGTCTGTCTGCCTTATGCGGTGTAGACCTTGTGTCCGATCACAAGGGAGCCAACAAGGGAGGTCATATGTTCTAGATGCATGTCCTTTTCCAGGTACATGTATATGCTACATGTGGTAGAAGCAAACTATTACTGAGAAAATGATTCATAAAGCCATCTCCTAAGAGCATGGCACGAAAGAATTGGTGGGCAATTTTTATGTGAGCAAAAAGATAATGTTGCTAAATGCTCATGAGGCGAGCAGAGGAAAGCAGAAATGTCTGCAGAGGGCTCTGCATTTTTCAAATGCAAACAGTTGCATAATAAATAGCATTTTTTTAAAACCTCATAAGGCTAAAGTTTCACTTTCTGTTAGAAGCTCCCTGTGATAATGCCAGCCATCCTTTACGAGCCCTGTAGGAACAACGTCTTTAGTTACAGCTATCAGAGACAGGCTCTTCTCTGCCTCCTCCTCCTCCTGCTGGCAGAGTTCCCAGATTGGACCCATTTGGCTGACAACTTGCTCACCTGCGTCAGCCGATGGTGTGCAAAGGCACCCCAGTGCACTTGGCTCCGATATTCCTCGAGGTGAGAACAGTTCCATGACAGACAGATTCAGCACGCAAAGTCTCTCTGCACCAGGGGGTGCGGGTGTGAGATTCCCCTTCACACTAAGTGGAGTCACACACCAGTTCCTGACACAGCCTGCAATGAGGATGCGCTCCAGCTGCCTGATTAGTACTGGAGCCAGCCAAACCATTGAGTACCTACCTCAGCATTTTCTGTTCCTTATGAGTTTAATCCTAAGCAACTGAACATTTTTCTCCTACATTTAACAAGTGATGTGCATGGGAGAAAATGGGGTGAAGCAGAACTGTTTGCATATTTGTATGAAGCAAGGATAGCTGATTTAATCTGATTAAGTTGCTTTCTTGTTTAGAAAGATCTTGTTTGTTTCAGATCAACCTGACAGTATAAGTATAAATCTGCCTGCTGATGCTATAATCTAAGTCTTTAATCAAGCCCTTTGAAGTAGAACTTACACCCTGAGCACTCTTGGTTATATATCCATTACCTCTTACAGCTTAATTTACACTCATAGTTTATACAGCAATAAGGAAGTTTTAAAATATGAAATCTACATCCTCGGGTAATCCACTAAAACCACTTGTTTACAGTGAGAGCAACACAGAAGGGGATTACTAATAGCGTTCGTTTCCCAACTACTGCTGCAGGCAGCAAAACAATGGAATTAAATTTGGTTTTATGTGCAGTCTAAGCAGTTGATTCCAGGATTACTGACTCTCTCTGGCTCCTATAGCTATGAATACATAAAACTGGTCAGTTCTGCAGTGTTGCATTTGTACTCCTGCCATTGAATTAGCTCAAGGCATGCTTGATGAGGTGGGAAGAAAAGGACTGAAAGGGAAGGAATTAGGAGTCAAGGGAAGGATGTTGGACAATTAGGGTTGATTGGGATTGGTACAATTCCATTGGAGTCAGTAAGACTGTCTGGGTGATGACTCAATACAAAATTTGGCTGAAACATTTGGATCCAAGAAGAGTGCTCTCCTCAGTCCTGTGGAGACTGAGCAGGGTCACTTATTGGTTACTTTTTTGAGCGTTATTGTTCTCTTTTTGATGGCTTCTTTGGGGGAACTTTTGGCATGACATTATGTGTTAGTAGAACCAATCTGCTGTGTACAGGTTCCATACCTGTAGGTAAAAGCAGTCATTTGTTTTATTGTAATGGCATAGCTTGCATGGTTTACAATAATTTCAATGAAGGCTTTGCAAACCCAGTCTTGGACTTCACTGAAGCAGGCAAAGAATTCATTGAAGTAGGTGATACAGGCGTTTGGATTACATCCTTGGGCAATTGCTTTGCAGAATATATCTACAGTCTGATTTGGAACCCTGTGGTGTGCTCAATGTTGTAGAGGAGGTATATGCACACAGCCTTGTGCTTCACAGTGATTTTGAAGAGATGGGAATCAGTCAAAACTGTAAATGGTTTTATTTTAACTTTCTCAGTCACCTGGCTGCAACTGCCCAGCCCCAGTCTTGTTCCCATTTCGATGGGGTTTTATCAGTTCTGTTGTAGAATCCTGATTCCACGAGAAGTACTCAAGTCCTCCTGCCCGAGCTGGCAATGGGAAGTGCTAAGGGGTACAGTTTTCTTTTTTCCTCTGTGCTCTTTTGAGCACTTGGGATTACAYGGAAGGCATTGACCTAATCATCAAAGACCCAGTCTTCAAGCTCTTCCTTAATTTCTGCTCAGTACTTACTCAGGCAAGGATCCAGTTGACTTCCTTGAGTTCAGCCTCAGCAAAAAAAAACAAATTGAGGACTTTGCCTCACGTCTGATATCATACTCCATTTCCTTTCGCTTTAACTCTTCATTTTACCAGGTAGTGAAACTGCACTAGAGGAGGTGGAGAGGGCTTGTGTTTTCATCATGGATTCTTCACATTTCCAAGCATTCCTTTTTTTTCCACACAACACAAAGTAGATGTGGGGGCTTGAGAAAGCTGTGAGGAAATGTCAGCCATGTCACTGGCATGTAAGAACTGAGTGGGGAAAATGGTACGAGCTGCTCTAAATACACAGAATATAAGCAGTTATTTGAACAACTGATTTCTCATAAAGACTCTGCAGCCCTCTTTAGAGCTCTTTATCTTATCTGCTGCAGGTCATGATGGCATTTCCTGGCTCAAAGAGGACCCCAAAATGCCACAGGATAAGTGCTGTTTCCTGCCCTGGCACACCCAACGGCTGCCTGCCATGCCCCCAAGGGCAAGCAGACTTTGTGTCTCTGTTCTTCAGAGAGAGAGAGAGAGATACACACACATATATATATATATATATATGGGTTTTTAGTGGACAAGAGATCACTTCTTTATCACTGTTTGTTGATTCAATTTATTCCCCATTTGAGAATGAAATTGTAATCCAAAAAATGAATAATGTGGACTGCCAATTCCATTTTTCCCCCTCTCTGTTGTCAGGGAGACTTAGCTGACTCCAAGCTCTCCATTTTGAGGTCAGAGGCTTAGGCATGAGCAAAGCCTCCCTCAGGCTGTGCTCCATTCTTGCTTATTTAGGCTCCAGAGAACAAGATGGAAAAAAACTTAGCCTTCTAGATCTCCTGATCCCAACTGCTTCATGAGCATTTTGAAGGGGCCTTGCCCTTTCCAATTCAAGTTAGCATCTCTGATTCAAAAGACCAGACAAATGCATGATTGTTCCATAGATATGTCTGCCTCAGTTGAATGTCATTACTAATACTGGAATGCTGTCAGAGTAGATATCCTGTAGTTTCTTTGAGACAGATGTATTCTGTCTGTGCCAAATGTATTGACAAACACACACAAGTACACACTCACGCATACATTTGCAGAGGGTTCCCAAGCAGCATAGCTGCTTGCAAATACGAAAGATAGCTAAGGAAGCAGGGCACACAATAATCCTGGGCACCCCCAACAGATGATGTTACTGTAGATCCTAACAAAGAGTGGACGGCAATGAAATTCTCTGGGTCTCTCCACAGAAGTGATGCTTGCCTCTGTGAGAAAATAGTTCACAGTCCTACAGCTCAGTGAGTGAGGTTTGGAGCAATGTGAAACTTGCACCTCCCCTTCAGCTAACAGGTTTCAGAGTGTTTTCAAGCTGAGTAAAATATTCACAGTCACAGAGCTTTCAAGTTTCTTTTGTGCAAAAAGTACTTTGGTAATTTCCAGTAGGCATAAAACAGAATTTATAAGCAACAACCATGTGCTCTGTAATTGATTGTTGCAGTTCTACTTTTGCATGTGTTTGAATTTTGATAGGAAATGCACTAAATGGCCTTAGTTACCTCATTGGTATTTGCCATGTGTTGCTTTTTGCATCCTGTTTCACATTTTTCACCTATTAATTAACCTTACTGAGGTACCAAACATGATGGGCTTCCACCCCAGCTGCCCCATTTGTTATTTCATTATGACTCAATTTTTCACAGCTCTTTCTTCCTTCAGCACAATCATCCTGATTCGGTTTCTGTTCTTCCCTTCATTCCCGCTTTCCCCTTAGTACCTGCACCTTCCCTGAGTACAAAAGAAAAAGTAACAGAAAGATTCTGACGCTGCTCTGTGGTGTATGGGCTCTGCCTTTCCTTCCAGGTTGCAAGAAATGTTTCATCTGGAGAGCTTCAGCTGGTGTGAATTGCTAAAACTCTGTTGCCTTTCAGTGGAGCTGCAACAGCGTATATCAGCAGATGACCTGGTGGCCTTTAGCTTCTACTTATTTCTTCAGCTACTGAATCTTCAGGATACCTGTACTGGGACATAGATGAAGTGAGGAGCAGCAGCTCTATAGCTATAATTTCAGGATCCATTTTAATGAAACAGACTGGAGCATCACTGTGATAATATTAATCACACTGTCAATATGGGGGTCCATCCTGCTCCTCCTCAGGTCAATCAGAAAAGTCATGCTGCTCCTGTAAACCAGAATCAGGCCCTACCTGAGGATGAGAATAAATACCAGTCCAATTCTTCAGTCAGTCCTCAGCCCATGAATCTTTAGGTAGTTTCACTGATGTGGTAATGATTGTACAGTCAAGCACCTCATCTGTAATGAACACAGCTTCTACTAAGTATGGGGGATTAATTGAAAAACAATTAATCTTCTTCACCAGAATTTTGTCCTCAATCAGATGACTCAGCTTTTTAACAGGATTTAAGAACCAATGCTGTGCAAGTAATAACTTACATTTGTAGTCAAAGGAAAGCTCAAACCTACTTCATCCAGTTATTTTTATAACATACCTTGTTCCTTAGCAAACCCAAAGAAGGAAACAAACAGGCTACATAAATTACTTTTAAGCTAGCTGGGGACCTAGCTAAGGATAAGTCTATTTATATGGTCAGCCACCTGTGCCAGCCCACACAAAGAGGAGATGGATGGCTCACAGAAAAGGAAGACGTAATTCCCGTCAGCAATAAAATGGAGGGTAGATATTAAATTTGTGGAATGCAGAGTGTTTCAGGAAAAGAAGTAAAGGCCAGAACTTTTTGAATTTTTGTATTTGGAGAAATCTTAAAATTGATATTTATTGCCTTTCAGCAAAACTGTCGTTTATTGCAAATACTTCACAGCTAGTGAGGAAATACTATATATTTATTTTTCTTTGACTCCAACAAAGGCAAGAATGGTACAACCTAACTCCAGAGAAAATGAACAGTTTATTAAAACAGCTTATTTTTCTAAGGTGTCAGACCTCTGACCGTGATTTACTTTGAATGGTACTTACCGACCAGACCTTTCTTGCTGTTACCCATATGAAATGCTTTGCTGCTTCTACCGGTGCTTGGGCATAGATATTAGGAGAACATGTTTGTGGATAAGGTGGTTCTATGTAGCATGATGATCACCACAGTATCTGAAAGTCCACCTCCACTGTTTAGAAAGGTGACTAACACAAGAGGTTGCAGTACCAAGATAGTCAAAAAACACAGGTTCTGTTACCTTACCACAGGCAGAGACAGGCAGAAACAAATGCATCATAACATAACCTCAGGAACACACAGCTTTGTTATTTTGTTTTCTTTTCTGTGCAAGAGAAAAACATTTTTCTTAATTACTTGGCCAAAATTGAAACTCAACTTCTCTGTTAAGTTTTTTGCAAAGTAGGTCTCACTAATGTCATGAGCCGTGTCGTAGCATAGCATAGAGGCAGGATCAAATGTAGAGCATTACAGTGTTATATCTCTGGGAATACTTTCAGGCACAAAAAACCCCAAAGGTTTTGTGGGTTCTTCAATTTGCAAGCAACATCCCGTATAGCTATATTGCTCTACCTTGTTTGCAGCAAACAGTAGAGCATTGGAAACTCTCTAAGAAGAAAGGAGTTTTCAGTTTCTCAAATATCAGTGTTGCTTTTACTAAGCAGAGGCAGGGCTCATATCAGTTGTTCTGTGCTGGAGTTCATCTTTTATTGATTTGCATTTAGCATAAGCATTCTAGCCACATTACAAAGGGAGTTTTATACCACACAAAGATTGTCAGGTTTCTTTCAGAAGTGTTTGTTTACTTAAAGCATACAATGCTGTAAGGCTGTTCAATGCCTGCCTTCCACACCATATTCCTGCCTCTTACTTAGTCTTCCAAACTTCGTAACTGAGCATCCATGCCTTATCTTCTAGAGGTCTCTCTCAGTGGGAAGAGTAACTAGAGAGACTTTATGTTCTTCATTACAGAGCTGTCTGAGGAAGAACACTCAGATCTTTCTTCTCAGCTTTACCTGTTCTCTCCCTTACAATCAACACTTGCAAAAGTGCAAGTGTTTCAGAATGTTGTTTAATTTCAACATAATTGAGAAAAAAAATATTTTGCTATCTGAGAGTTTGGAGAGTGCAGAGACTGGTAGCTAACAGCCGCCAACAGMCCAGACCACTTATTGTGTACATTTTAGACCAAAAAATGAAACTCCAGTTAGGAAAACAAGGCTTGAGTTTTCCAAGTTAGTCTAAATAATTATGAGAACTAGAATGCTCAGCCTCACTGAATATACTAAATCACTTTCCACAAACCTCTACTTTTACAGAAAGTCCTGGTTACTACATCCAAACCCACAAGCTCTTTGTTACTTAAATCATAACTATCAAATTGTATTTCACTTTTTTGACAAAACCACAATAAAGTGCATAACCCTAACAAAAGGAAAAGCAGGTGGAGAATGAAGATACAGCTAATTTTTACCACCAGGAATCAGAGAACTCTTTCCTTATGAGATTTTTGTGTGATTTGGGGCCACTGAAGAAATAATAGTCTGTAAAATTGAATCAACACTCATTAAATCCAGTAGATTAAGTTAGTCTACATGTAAAATAAACTAAAAAATCAATGACCTACACAGCTTCTGTGTGGCTGTTTGTGTTAACTGCTTTCAGGATTAGGGGAAAAATTCTCTCTAGGTAGGTTGATACAATTCCCTAGAAGTCAACTGAGCTACTCAGAGACTGAAATCGGTCCTTTATGTTTTGAATGTTAGTGGTTCAAGTTTTAGTCTGGAAAGTATTGGTAGCTACCACAAGGATTTTCCATTTGCATATTGCTGCCGTACCTCCTAGCCTACACCAGTGATAAGAATAGCATCTGATAGGGCCCAGCTGTGACTCTGAGGTCTGAGCTTGCTGAGGAGCTGTACCGCAGGAAAAGCCCCAGGGAGAGTTCTGGCTGACTCTGACAGGAAATTCTCTTCAGCAGTGTGTGCTGCAATGACAGCTCTGCAGCCAGTATGTTCACTACGGACACCATACATCCCATTTGCAGCCCAGGAGCCTATGCCCACTGTACTGCAAAGTGGGGAAATCCTAAAGCTATCTTCAGCTTAAGGAGAGAGAAGGTCCTCACGAGCTGGCAGAGGACATTCAGCGGTTCAGCCTTAAAGTTCCACAGGGAAAGCATCTGTAAAATCAGTGGATGAAATGGGCTGTTATGGGATAGTATGGCACACCAATACTTCTTTAGAATATCAAGCATATATACTGGCATTTTCCAGATGTGGACTGCAGAAGAAATAGAATTTTAAACTGATAATGTGAAAGCTTCTTCGYTGCCACAGCGAGATCTCTACCTTTCCATTCTGACCACTCTGTAATTCATGAGTTTCCAAATGCTTTCAGTGCCTCCTTCTCCTTTAACACTCAAACCTAATCTCCTTAGAGGATCCAGAAGGTATCTGGGTAATAGTCTTTAGTGATGTGCAATGGTAGGGAGGCATGTATATTTGTAACTTGCATGACCTCTTCCTAAAGCAGAAATTACTACAGCCTACTCCACACCAACGGTTTAGACGTCAGTACCAAACTAAAGGATGTGGGTCAAATTCCTCTTCACTTGTCAATGGGAGGATTGTCTATAAAGAAGAAGGCCCTTTGAAGGAAGTGAGCAAAATCATCAGCACTGATGAATATAGAGTGGGCAAACACATTCTCTCATGAAAATTCATTTTAAAAGATGAAATGCCCAACATGCATCAAAGTTGATGTCCATTAATCTCACCACAGAGTACAAATCATTTCATTTGTTAACCGTACAGGCATACAGGGGTTATTTTCTGCTGCCTCAGCACTGTAGCATAGTTTTTATGCCTCCTCCCCAAACTTGCTTCTTTTGTTCTTGCTACTTACAAATTCTGTTTCAAACTAACATATTTCATCAGCTACATCCCCTCCAAAGGAATTAATGTGCAGCTGGAGCAGCTGAGGTAGTAGGACAAGCAATAGTGCTAGAGGAAGAGAATACATTGCAACCAACAAGAGGCCTGTATTGACAGACCCAGGTTGCTCGGGGCTTTGTCCTGCCAGGTCTGCCCCTGCTGTACTGCTTAATTATCCTCATAGTAAAATTACTTTCATTATATCCAGGAAAAATCACCTCATTCCGATTTATGATCACTGTCTCTCATTCTGCCACTATTCACCTCAGTAAAGAGCCTGACTTTCTGCTCTCAATAACCTCTGTAGGTACTGGGGGTAGCAGGTCCCCTGAAGCCAACCCTTCTCCAAGTTGAACCAGCCCCACTCCCTCAGCCTTTCCTCACAGGGCAAGTGCTCCAGCCTTGGCTGCCTCGGGAGCTCTCTGCTGAACTCACTGCAGTTTATTGACAACCTTCATGTACCGGGGAGCCCAGAACTTAACCCAGTATCCCAGATATGGTCAAGCAAATGCTGAGCAAAAAGGAATAACTGCTTCYCTCCATCTCCTGACTGTGTTCTTGCTTACACAGCCCAGGATGCTGTTAGCCTTCATCGCTGCCAGGGCCCTGCTGGCTCGGGCTCACCCAGCTGTCCCCCAGGATCCCCAGGCCCTTCTCCGCAGACCTGCTCCCCAGCCAGGCAATCCCAGTCTGTTTCCTGTTGGGTGTTAGTCTGTCCCAGACACAGGTCAGGGCATTTGTCCTGGCTGAATTTCATGAGTTTCTTGTCAGGTCATTTCTCCTGTCTAGGTCCTTCTGAATGGCAGCCCTACCCTTRAGCGTATCAGCTGCATGCACCCCCATCCCCCTCCATTTCAGGTCATTGCAAACTTGATGAGGGTAAATCTGTCTCCTTCTCCAGACCCAGGACAGGCCCCTGAGCAACTCCACTTGTAACCATTTACAAACATTTGTATGTAACTTTTTTCCATCCGTACTTTATTAAAAGCTAAAACTGTTGCAAGTGTTGTACTAGAAAAAATTTTAACAGTAAATCTGTCCAAACATGATGTTTCCAGCAAACTTGTTGCAAGATGGTCTAAAGAAAATAAAATTAGGCTGCCAACATATTTTGTAAGGCAGCAGGAATTGATGGAGTAATTTTTCATGTTATTTTAGCATTTTCCTATCTAACAAATGTATGGTGCTGGTAAGAAGTGACTTAGACTTCAGTTACGGTTTAGCTCCGAAGTACCTCCAGAAACAAATATATAGGAGTGCCAGCATGCCCAAAACTGAATTGGAGACCTATATAATGAAAAGGATAACTTGTGTGCATGGCAGGACACTGTTCAGGGAGCTAAAATTCACTCTCGTCTAGTTTTATTTTTGCTTGTCTTTAAGCYCAACTCTCTGATGCTCATGTGGCCCTGACTTCAGAGTTTGTTAGCAGGGTATTTCACTGGAAAAAGCAAAATGAAATGTTCTTTCAAGGTAGGATTTGTTTTCACTGTTAAAACACACACACACAAAGAGGCAAAATGCCAAAAATGTCATATTTAAAGCACAAAAGATGCAGAGCCAGAAATTCCCTGGCTTCGTTAGAGGTGTGAATATTGCTATGTAGTTTTTACTCTGCATTTTGGCTCTGTTCTCACTCAGTTGTCTTTATTCATAAGCTCAGAAGTTCTGCTGAGTGTGTCAACCTCCTCTTTTGCTGCTGCGGCCGAACGTGCTTTCTTCTGTTTTAGGAATATTCTTTGCAGATCTTCTCTCTGACAATAAGTTCTTGTTCATTTGTTGGCTTGATTTTGCTGAAAGGATGGGACAGGTAAGCTTACGAAGAAAAGAATCCTTCCTCTTAACTCCTCCGTAGTTTTGCATTTGCCATCTTAGCTGCATGATTAGCAGGTTAGCTGATATCATAGTTTTTCCTTTTTTAATAGCTTCAGGCAGAATTTTGTGATTATGTCCTACTATWCCCACTTGAGTGTCTGTCAGCTTCAGTGCAGCTCTCTGGGCTTGTATACCATGGGATAAAGTGCCATGTTAGAGATACCTGGCTACCCTGAATGACTGGGTCTGTACACATAACACAACTCAGCTCCAAGCAGACACTAGCTTCAGAAATGGAAGCAGCAGAGCTGCATCAGCCCAGTACTAAGCCCAGGCTAATTAGCCCCGCTGTGAAGCTCACCGCGTTACCTAAAGCTTTTCAGCATCTTAGGTCACACCTTGTTTTTCCTCCTTTAAATATGTAGTGTGGCTGCTTGATGTCTAAGCAGCACTCTTGAGTATCACTCCAGTGTGCCCCCATTAATTGTAACTAGGGAACATCTTCCTGAGCTTTGTAATAAAGATTCCCATTCTTAAAGCCCCTTTGCTTTTGGCACCTGGCTTGTTATTGGAGTCAGCGTACATAGGTAGCAGGAGAGAGACACACTGAAGCCATTGTCAAAAGCATAACAAGAACGCCTCCGTCATCTGTAGATCTGGATGGGAAAATTATTACACCTTTTACAGAGAGAGCTACTACACATGGAGTAGCAAACCTACCTTTCCCAAAGAGACTTGATGCTATACCACATGGCAATGACAGGATTTATTTGAAGATGTCATCATCACAAGTTTTTCAGCTTGTACACTCTGTCTACAAGCATAATAATAATGGCTGAGCCCAGCAAACTTTTAAAAGCCAGCTGCAAGGATGGCTGATATTGCTGCCTTTGTTTTAGTGCTTTGAAGACTGTCATTGARTTCTTTTGTGTCAGCTGCTATCTTCTAATAAAACAACTGTGGGCAGAATTAATTTGGGGGTGAGCAGATGAGAGGAAAGAGGACCAATGATGGTGATATCCACCAGGCCAGAGGTAGCTCAAGGTCACAGCATTCAGACAGGGCCCCAGAAGCCTGCTCTGCTCTGAACCTGACTGGCCTGTCTCCCATGCAGCTGTGTGAGCCGACAAACGGTGAGCCCACAGTCTCCAAGTTGCTGTCAGTCCTGTTCCGGTGGTTCTTCCATGTGGACTTAATATTTTACTGTAGTAAAATATTAAGTGAAGAGCCTTAGCCAATGTCAATAATATCTGGTTAATGCGTATTTTTGCAGTTGTAGAGCAAAATGCAGCAATATACGACTAAGCCATTTTTATTGTTTACCTAAGAAAGCTCAGCTTAGAGGCAAAATCTCTTCTTTTTTAAATGTGGTCCCAAGTTTATCCATCCTTCCAGATGAAGCATGTGAGGTGCCAAGAGGCCTTGTGACTTTCTGAAGTCAAAGACTTGGCTGGTGTAAATTTACATTGTCCATTTAAAATTAATRGAGCTAATGTGATTCTTGCTAGCTCAGGATCTAGCCCCGAGACTCAGTGGAGGATTTCACGCAAATTAGAAACACCAGGTGTGTTACTGTTGTACCTCCTAGTTGCTTGTAAATAGGCTGCAGATGTTAAAACATTCATGATTTGCAGCATCTGAGCGTGAGGCCCAGATATTATCCACTGTGACTTCAAAAGTAGGATAGGAGGAGGAAAAAACTGAAGTGTCCACTGTGCTTATGGAAAAAGAAAATATTACTGTGGAGAGGACTCAGGGAAAAGTGCAGAAGGGAGAACATAGGAATGGCATAGGAATTTTGCGTCCGTTGTTGTGAGAGAGACTTACCTTTGAGACAAGGCGTTTAGCTTGCTTGTCTAGTACAATGTTACAGTGGCAGAAGCAGACAGCCTCCAGTTTTAACTGATTATCTCTTCTTAAAAAATATTTAGGGTGAGCAGACACACTACTTACTTACTTAAATACTGCATAAAATATCATTTATCAAAAAGAAATAGGTGCCATTTGGTACCTGCTGTAATTGCTATGATGGAAATAGCAATACATAACTATCAGAAGAAAGGGTGCCACAATTTTAAAAAGCTTACAGCTATTTTATGTATTTCTAATGGCCAATGAATAAATGATGCGACATACATTTTACATATCTGTGAAGTAATGGATTTGAGATTAAATCATACATAATGATTTTCAGGTGCTAGACACATTTAATATACTAAGGAAAAAATTGCTTTTGATGTGAAGTATGAATATAATTACAAGTATGTTGGATAGTTCCTGGGAGTACCTTCTATACCTGAAGAAAATTATTTGGCTCTAGCAGTGGACCCATCATAATACATGAAGAGCAGACCTATAGCCCTCATCCCAGATGTTTAGTTCATCTTCTATATGTCCAGTCATTAAAAATAAGTGCTAAATATTCTTCATTTTACCTGATCCTGCCACTGCTTGCTACTATAGTCTTCAACATGAGCCATTACAAGGTGCACATGAACACAGCTGAACATGTTCATAAATGAGTGGTAAGGAATTTAAAAAATCATAATAATAATAATGAACAAATTATATGACCTTCTTCCTGCAAGAAAAACCCACCCTCTGTTCATCAGTTACAAGTATTGTTCAAATAGTAATAAAAAAAATTATTTTTTCTTCCAAACAAAATTATGTCTGKTTTTTTTTACTCACTGGAAGGAAATGAGATAATCTTTAAAACATGGAATTTTTTAGTAATTTTTTAACTCTTAAGGAGAAAGTGCATTGTCTGCCAGGCAGATGAATCTTCCATCAAAGAATTTCAGATGTGATTTTTTTCTTAATGTAATAAGACACTATGCATTTTGTCCTCAGTTCTCTGGAAGGGATCTCAAAGAAGCAATTAATATCAAACTGAATGACTGACCAACCATCTGCCAATTCCAGCACATTCAATACAATTGATGCTTTATTCAAATACAGAGTCAGAGTACAGACTCTGCCACCAGAAGAATTGATTTAGCTCAGATGGGAAGGCAAGAATGATATGTAATTATACCTACAGTGAAACCTGCTCATATAAGACTTTGATACAGTAAAAGTCTTTTTCTGCTACAGTAAAGGAGAAGAGATAACAGGAAACTTTCAGTATATTGCTATGTGTAAGATTCAAGGCAAGTCATACTGAATCTTTACTTGTCAAGAAGTTGTCTGGGGAAGGGGAGGAGTTGCCTCATTACAGGAGGTTTTGCTGTTTAAACTCAGATATTCAGAGGTGCTAAAAGGATTAAACACTCAAATCTGATTTATTTTGGTGAACTTGGGCAACATAATCCTCGGGCAACACTTAACTCTCATGTTTTGACATCACAGAAGGCAGCTGCAGGGACAGGAAGCTATCCAACAAAAGGAGAGGAAATCCTGGGTTGTTTGGTTCAATAGAATATAAATGAAGAAGACATTACAATGAATAAGGAATCAAAGCTTGCAGAAGACATTTTGTGTCAGCTTCTGACCGCTGATTTGGTGACAGCCTATAAATCAACTGCAAAGTCAGCTGGAAAAGCCATGTGAAGTTTTCTACAACCTTGGGAGAACCTATAGGTCTGCACTACATTTTTCCTCAATAGGTTTGCTTAGCTGCAGGGGCACAGGTTAGAATCTTGTCTGAAAACAAGGGCATAAAATCCTCACATGGGTTACCATTTCTGTATTTACACAGAAAGTGTCCTCAAGTCACTATGCAGGACGTGTAGTGAAGTTAGAGGAAAYGGGATTTCTCAGAGTAGGACTTTCATGGCTGGCTGTAGAGACTCTAGGTTTTGATAGAGAAAAATATCATAATAGTGATCAAAAGTAAAAAGGATAGTTCAGACATTACCTACCTTTTCCTTTTTTTTTTTTCTGTTAAAATAATGCTACTCTGCTACATGACATGGACAGAAATCAGGAAGGGTCATATCAACCAAGCTTATCTATACGGAATGCAGTTCTGGCAACAGGCACAAAGCACTCAAACTTTCACAGAAGTGAAAGTGCTAGTTTTTTTATTCTTTAGCCTGTTAGAACCTCAGCTTTGATATTACACAGAGCCAGTCATTCAGAAGAAGTTGTTTTTGAGTCACCAACAGCTCTAAGATATGAGTAAGTTGCAGTTCAGGACTTTCATGAGCAGAGTTTGAAAACAGAACTTGCTGCTTGGCCCAAATGCTTGGGCCTTAGGATTAGCTAAGTATCTTCATTGTTCACCTGTTGATTCTTATATGAAGCACCTACACCAAATACATTGTCTGAACACTTCAGATATCCTAGATAGTCTGTGCTTCCTCCCAAAAAATGCTTCTAAGGTCAGCTGTTCAAACAGTGCATGCTTTGCTTTTAATACAAATTGAAACTAATTAGCAGCATGTGAAAATGATTGCTAGCAATTAAGTCACTGTTCATATAGCCAAGCACATTGCAAAACTGGTATAGCATGTTTTCTGTGGTCATCTATGGGAGACTTATGCATTCATTTTTAATTGCGTAGTAGTGCTTAAACCAGACTTTTGCCTGTTATACTTTGCATTTCACAGGTCAGTGAGGATTGATTTGTTTGTTTAAAATAAGGAAAATGAATTGACATTAATTTTCAATCTCATTGATTTAATTTGGTGTGGAGGAAGGAAACTTTCAGGGACTGAACATTAACTGCTTCTATGTAATCTGACGCTCTTGTGCTCTTCCTGTATCTGCTATCTCTTTTTAAATATTGTTGCTGATGTTTGTCAACCTACTGAGCCCAAGGAAGTGAAACTTAATGAACTTAAAATAATTCAGATTCCTTAGCAATAATTATGCCTGCTGCTATTTTCTGCCACTATTGGGGAAAAGGGTAGAAGACCTCTAGACTGGAGTCTAGCTTGTCCACAGCCATACTTGATTCTTGCTCCATCTATTCCATCAAGCTGCACCTCCAAACCAGTCTGCAGATAACGGCACYGTGGGAAAGTTGGTTGGAGTTCTTGATATTAAACTTTACTTACCCTGTGTACAGCTGCTGCAAAGAGAAGCTCTGTTTTGCCTTTCTCAGCACCTTCCAGAGGCAGCTGCAGCCCCCATGTTTAACTACCTTGGTGTATTGTCAGAATGATAGCTTTGATGCCTGTTTACAGGTGGTGAGGTGATTCTGTATATATGGCTGTTTTCCCTACATTTCTAGATAGTGTTTTCTCCTTTCTGTTGTTGAGCATCAGAGGAGCAAGTTTTAGCCYAGTTTGCTGGTTCTTTAGGCTGCCTTGCACAGTTCTGTTGTAATATTGAGACCTGCATTGACTGAAGGATACCCCCTGTCCAAAACAATCCACAGCACTTTCACCCTGTCACCCCAGAAKGTGCTATCACAGGAGGACTTGCTATCTTGGAGGGAAACAGGGGCACAGGCAAATCTTCAGGCTACTTTCACTTATACTAAGAATTGAGTCAAAACGCAAACAGGATAGATTTCTCTGCACCAATTTCTTTCCAGCAGCAAAGAGCTCTATGCAGACTTAATGATTTGGCTGCCTGCTGAGAGATGTAATATATGCAACTATCTCCCAATAGATTCTTGCCCTAAAAGATACCTTTTTCATTTCATTCTTTTCATTGTTATGCCACCTAACATAAAAGTAGAAGGGGCAAGAGTCATTTTTTAAGACATTTCTTATTGCAGATGTAAAACTCTTAGCAGCCCTTGTAAGTTAGTACACATCTAAAAACATGATCAGACCATCAGACCCGGAGTATCCCAGGAACAGCTGGTGTATTGGCTGCTAAAGGCTAAGCTTCATTTAAGATACTCTGATTGCAACTGAATATAGTGAAAAAGTATGACTCTCAAACCCCCTGCTGCTCAAGATGTTCTGTTTCTATTCCTGCTATTATACTATTTTTTCCAAGATTGGGAAGATTAAAAGATGAATGAGATCTCACAATTAAAAGGCAACATGTAGCTTTATGAAAATTAAATTTTTATTTCTTCCTGATAATACTAAAGTTAAAAATTATTAACCTTCTATTTCTAATTCCCTTCTCTGAATTTCCAAATCTGTGTTATTTCTTATGAATTTTTGTTTAATAAAACATGAAAATCCTGTAGCTCCTTCAGCTACAGTGATGCTTAGTCATTTCTGTTGTCTCACACTAAAATAATAAAAAATAGAAATGGTTTTTAGATGATGAATAACTAAATATTTCTGGTAATCCAGCAAAACAAATTGCACTATGTATTTCTTAACAGCTGTGAGTTGTCAGATAGAAATTTTTACTTAAATAAATTGTGATTTTTTTTTTTTTTTTTAAACAATTTATGATATTTAACAATGGTATTTATTTTATACTTAACAATTGTATTTAAGTAACACTCTTTGACTACTACTTCCTTTCATGGACTTCTCAGGATGCATTCTTATATTAGTATTTCCCATGCTTATAGGGTAGGTCTTCAAGTCTTTTTGATGTTTCTTAATCCCTTTTTAGCCCTTCTACTTCGTTTTTTTCTCTAATTTTTTAACTAAATGTTTTAAATGGAACTTTTAAATATTTTTGACACTTCTGCAAGTTTTTAATCGAAAGTATTTGCTAAATTTGTGACTAGTAGAATACTTTCAGTTGCCTTATCATTATTTTTCTTTGATAAATTCATTATTCACAAAAAAAGATGTTTCCAAGTTCTTCACAAAGACTACTTTGTAGATAATATTACAGAAATGCAGAGAATTATGTGGGTGAACTTGGTGATCCTGAATGTTTGTTAACAAGGGAACATAAAGACCAGATTTGTTTCAACGGGCTATATGTAAAATGGATCTCTAGGTTACAGTGAGAAAATAATAGCAATATTATTTCATCGCAAAAGGAAATACCACTGTAGGAAATGAGAAGTCATGCAGACAAGTGATAAGTCAATGCAGGAATGGTTCACTGTAATGGAATGATGAAACTGAATACATTTTGAAATATTTCTTTTTTTTTTTTTTTTTTAAATTGAATGTTGTGGTTACTGTTTCACAGTCAATACCACAGAAAAGACTGTACAGACTGTATCTGTATATAGTTTGGAAATGTAAGCATTCATCACTTACTTCGCAGGCTTGAAAACATGAAAAAAATATTTTTCAGGTGTCTCCTCAAGGAATGTTTTTTTCTCCTGATTAAAAACAGGGTTATCATGGCAACCTGAATAACAAAATTAATTTTAAGGTGATTAACAAATCTAGTACAACTTGTTTGCTGGTTCATGATAGGCAGACTGATTGTAAACTAACCAAAAAAAAAAAAAAAAAATCGTGGTTGTAATTTCCAGTGGAGTACAGTTGTGTGTTCAGTTTCTTCTGTATTTAGGTCAATAGCATCTGATGAATGGAGAGAGCAGAAAAGGCAAATGATTGCCTTTCAGTCTCACCTCAGAGCCCCTAGCCAGTGTCTGAACCATAGTCTGCTACTCTACTAACATTTACAGGATTTAATGCAATATTTGGCATTATAATAGCTTAGTTTGGATAGTAATTTTCAGAAGTTTATTGTAGCACTTGTGAAAAGATCTAGATTGACAGCTCTGTACAGTGAAGTCATCTGTTAATTGGTCCACAGAAAATTTGCAGCAGCTGGTGCAAGGTCTCTGCACGTCGGATCCGCCATCCTACAGAACTGCCTCGGGGAGTAGGAGGAAGAATCTCATTCCTCTGCCTGTAGCATCACTGGGATTAAAGGTATTGATAGTCACTGTTGTGTAAACATCTTCAGTGTGCATAAAAGGAAAGCAAAGCACTAAAGCAAAAGGTTCCAGGAATGTCGTATGCCTTAACAAACCTGCTTTTTAAGTGAAAGCAGTTTGGCTTCAGTGTGAACGGTAGTAAATTACAGAGTAAGACTCCTACAAGAATGTTGTAGTTAGCAGAAAGGTATTTATACATGGATTTTTAAAGCCCAGGGAATTCAGAGTTAAGATTAAATTCACAAGCCATCGAACACTTGAAAGTTTGAAAATTCATAGTTAAGGTCTACAAACTCACTTGGCTCGCTCCCATGGATGATAGCAGCCTCCCCAAATTCTTTTTTATCTACGTTGTAGTAAATGGTATTTTTTGATCAAGCATTTTTAAAACACTTTAAGAAGTCAGCAAATTTGAAAAAGCCATTCCACTTGTACTTCCACAGAATATCCAGGAAGGGATCAAAGTGTGTGTGTYGTTTGTATTTCTGGCTGGCTCTTCTCTGTCCCTGAGCTGCTGGTGAGCTACAATTAGAATGTCAGGATGGGTTGCTGGGAACTAATCACTAATAAACTCTGGTTCTGTGCATTTAGCACTGACTGATATATCCATTGAATCATGATGTATCTGTCTTTTTTTGTCATGTTTTTGCTGTGAGATGGCGAAAACTGAGGAAGGAATGTGGGTTTTCTGTTTTCTCATAAATGCTGAAAAACTGCCTGTCTTTGAATTCCTGAAACGCACAGAATATTGTAATAATTATAAAATTCTCTTTTCTACATAACCACAAGCTTAGGGGAAATKATATCTTAGTCCTTGCTTTGAAACTTGACTTAGGGGGGTGGGGGGGAGTAGGGGGGCAAATTTTAGAATGAGGGCAAAATTACTGGTGATCATGAAAATTGTAGATGAGGCATTATTAATGTATGGTCTCCAGGAGTGTATAGGCATGAAGAATCTATTATGTGTATTGAAAACACAACTATTATCACTGCATAAATAATTCATGCAGTTTAGTGGTGAGCTTTTCATTTCTAATACCTGTGTGTTGTTTGAGAGTTACTAAGCCTGTATCTCTCATAAAAATCCCAAAGTAACAGAGGCACTGCAGAGTTCAGAGCAGAGCTTCCAGAATCTTAAACAATGTCAAACTTCACTGATGCTCTTTCCAGTCCTGTGGATCCTGCTAGCTTTGCTTCTGGATACAAGTCAAATATAGCTGCCTGTAGAAGTAATGCAGAAATACATTACCAGTGTTTGTTTTTAATTCTCCTTGTGACCTGGACAGCTTATGAACAAATTTGGAAGCCTAATTAAAATAATGCATTGAAAGCTGTCACTAGATTTGAACACAGAGTGAAAAGGAAGTGACTCTTTTTTGATTTAAAAACAAAGGAAGCTGGGAATCAGAGTGAAATTTAAAATCCTCTCTTTATTTGATGGTTCCCAGGGATTAAAATGAGCACACAGTGGAAATGTTTGGAGAAGTCTCAGTTTTCTGTTCCTCCTTCTTGTGTATTACGAACACTATTATAGGAGAACTGCAGGTAATATTGGCTCTAGGAAACAAATGGCTGACAGTTTTCCAAGCTAGCAGCAGAGTATCCCTTACACTGCTGCTGGCTGGTGAGGAAGACCAAAGTGTTTTTAATAGCTCGCAGAGATAGCACTGTTTTGATTCAGAATCAGCACAGAGTATGCCATTCCCTGCTTATCTACAACAAGCATCTGTTTTAAGATTACAGTACTTTCTGTAGAGCTGCAAAAATGTGTTGACATGTTGCAAGTTAAAGGGAGATAGAGCTCACAGTGTGCTCACACAGGATACTGCTCCCACCAAAGCCAAAAGCAAAGCTTACTGTGACTTCATATGCGTGAAGGATTCAGTCCCAGCTTCCGAAACAAGTATCATGAAAAGACAAAGGAGAGAATATAAGGGCTGTGTAATAGCCAAGTCCTGAATCAAGTCACTAAGGACAAAGAGTCAACCTCTGACCCTGGCCAGCCAGCCAACTGTTTGCCTGGAGATAAGCAGTCCTTTCCTGGGTGAAAGCCAACAGAGCCTTCTCCTATGCCACCCCTTTTGAGGAAAAGGAAATGTGGAGGTCAGTGTTCAGCTGTGTAGCCTCCACAGTGAAGTGAAAGCAGGCACATCATGGTGCAGTTTGTTTGGCTGTGAGAGAACGTACACAAACTAAGGTGACCCACAACCACCAACTTCTTGAGATTGCCTCTCAGATGTGTCTATGTATTCATACTTTTTTCCTGAAGCAAGGATTTCTTATTTAATGTCATCAACATAATATATGCAGAAACATGCATAGGCACAATTTACTATATGCTGAGGAAGGAAATGTTCGTTTTGTACTCTGTAATATCCAAGATCAACATCATCTTCTACTGCAGATTATAAATACCAATTAAGGTTTTCCACTGTCTGATGCTAGCTAGGACCTCCCAGGCTTACCTTTCTACTGACATATTGCAATGCAATTTGTGTTTCTCTTGTGATGCTGTAACAGAGATAAGGCTTTGAATGGGCTAAAAGTTAATCTTGAGGAAAAGGTTATTTTTTTTATTCTTAAAACTCCACGTTAAATTTAATAGCAATTAAGAGCCTGGTGATTCATCTATATTGTTCCTTTAGAAATAACCACTGTGTTATAGTTCCATATCCTATCAGCTCCGTATTTTACATTTCTGTTTTTGTAATCTTGAGTACCAAGAAGACAACTGGGAGTGCAGGGAAAATTTCTCAGATAAACTGTGTTCACCTCTTTTGGAGGGTTGTAGGAATGTTGGAGGCATTTAGTAATGCCTTTAATCAATGCAGAAATAATCATCTTAGTGGGATCCAATTTGATTATGTGCATTTGTATTCTTGTGTGATTTGAGAATATCTGCAGAGATGTTTTTGTAGGAGGTAAAGCTAAGCAGTAATGCGCCCTTTGTTAAGAGGCTGTGTAATTCACATGGATCAGTTTCAGTGCAATTAGTTTAAATAGGAAAGTGCTAGCAGATACTACCTGTCATTTGTAGTATATTACATAAATATGCATAGTACAGAGATAATAGAAATGAAATCTCCTATATTCTTCTTTCTTTAGTCTTAATGCCTAAAGATATTGAAAGTAAAATTCCCCAAAACGCATTGTAACCTTTTTCCAGTTCACAACTGAGTCATTCGTTCTCCTCCCAGCCAGGCCTGGACAAGCTACCTAGTTCTGTGTTATTTATTTCTTGGACTGAATTCCATGTGAGCCGTAAGACCCTCTTGTCTTTTTCCCTCTTGTGACTGAGGGTCTATGAAGACTGATGCAACTTGAAGAAAAGAACTGGCCAAGTAGTACCTGCTGGTAGCTTGGTAGCGTGCTGCTGAGCAGTCTCTGTCTCAGACATCGGTGTTACACCTAGGAACTCCCTTTGCTTGTGATTCCCCTTTTGTTGCAGTTGGGAGTAATGGCTGCTCCTCAGGTTTCAACACCTCCAGTGTGGCAAGTTTGGCTTCCTGTGGTGAAGAGTGAGTGAATGAATATGAAAAGAGACAGTTATGGTTGATGGTATCCACAAGTGAAGTGGCTTTCCTGGTGATTGTGGCCCCAGTCATGGTTTCTGAAATGCCTGACACAGAATAAGTATCCTCGTTATTTTCCTCTATAGCAAATAAGACCTTTTTTCCTCCTTAACTGATAGAGAGGAACATAATTGAGAGAGATTAACATATTTATTGACTGAAGTAACAGAAATCTGGGGAAAAAAATGTTGTTAATAACATTCCCTTATTACTTTCTTGACTGAAAATCTACATAAGAAAAATACCTTGACTTTGTTCAGGCTTGAAAAATAGCAGGTGCTCTTACTGAGGCTGCCACAAATGTTCTGTGAGACTTGCATGTTCTGATAAAGCAGTACAGATGTGAGGAAAGCAGACCATGTCCATCAGCAAGATGGCAGAAAAGGAAAGGTGGCCTTCCCACTATTAAGTTCACAGTGCTTGATTCCTTGAGGCTTGTTTCATATCAATTTGGGGGTTCCACAGTCCTCCTGATGTGTCTGTCGTGACTAATTACATAATCTAAAGTTTTAAGCCACTTAGTATATGGAATAACAAAGCTCTTACAAAAGGATGACCAGTGATATATAAAATCCATCTTAATCACATTGCTTGAATCAAAACCACTTGCATGTAAGCATTAGCTGGATAATATAACAAATTGCTGCTTTCTGTAAGTGTTAAGCCAACCCTAGGAAATCTTGCACTGTTATGAAATTTTGTGATTTATATTGGCTATTAAGAAATATTAAAAATCTCCAACTATGTAAAAGTGCACTATAGCTGGAGGGGATCTGGAGATGCTCATATTGTGAAGTGATCCTTTATGAGAAAAGCTTCTCTTTAGTTGACAGCTGCGTTACTCGCCCTATGATATGCTTCCAAAATATTTCAAGTTGTGGATTAGTTGCACTGTTTTAATTACTAAATGCAGGCTTTTTTAATCAACCATGCTTCTAATGCCTGAGGAATTTGCCTGATCCTCTGGTAAATGTTAAGTCTTTGTTAGTGAAAGGCATTTGAAGAATAGCTCAGTAGTCTGAGAGCTAAAGAAAATCCATATAAAACAAAGATATATTTTCATTTTTCTAGTTGTGCATATGAAAAAAATGCTGATATGCCATAAACTATGTAGCCTTCTGCCATTTTTCTAACCCTTGGGGAATGCAGTGCAGAATGGACACTTGTTCAGTTACTAAAACTTCTTTTCAGCCTCACAAAGACTTGGCTTCCCAACCTGATGAAAACATTCTTAGGAGTTTATATATAGCACTGATTCTTTGAGCAGTATTGTTTGGTGACAATAACAACATTATTGTTTTAGTTTCTCAAAAGCTCTCTTCACAGCAGTAGTTGAATAGTAGCAGACTAAATGCCACAGTACAGTCTATGTGTTGTACCATTTTCTTCCGCACCCACGGACATAGAAGATGCAGGTGTTGGTTTCTCTCACCAAATGTATATTGTTTCATAATATCCATGGGCATAAAAGTATTACTGTATGAAATACAGCTTCACAAAATGTGAATACAACTTCATGATTTGTAAAATAGAAGGAAAACAGTGATTTTTGGAGCAAACTTCCAGCTGGTATCAATTAACTCAGATTTGTTGAAGTCTTTATTTTGTCATATGCCACCATATGGTTTAAGGGAAACATTTTGGCACAATCATTTTATCCTGGCTCAGGATTCATCTACCTAGAGAATTTGACAGCCTCTTCAGTGATATGAAGTCAATACAGAAGTTGAGCGCTTTTTTCCCCATCCCATCAGGGTGCTTTCATTTAGAAGTAGACTTCTTTTCACTGCAGTTTACACAATAGAATATTTGAAGTGCTTTTAAGAATTACTTTTTTTCAACTTCAAACATTAAGCTTAAGCTTCCAGAGTGCCTCTGGCTAGAAAAGCAAAGAGAGTCCTTGACTTGCTCAAGCAGTTTAACTGCATATTTGCTTGGTATATGTTTGTGGTAACATAAGTCATTCATGTAACAGTAATTCATAAATCAGGAGATCTCTAGGTTTCTAGTTTACTGTTTAGCACCCATTCTTGTAAAGCTGCCATTTTACTTACCCACACTTGTGAGAAAACCCCATTCTCCCAACCCCAGTTTTACATTATGCTCACAGATGTAGTATAACCTCATGTAATTGATACAGTCCCTTGTGACATGTTGTAATATAATAGGCCAGCTGGTAAAAGTGGAATAATGAAGAAATGTAAGTAACTGTTGGTGTCAAGATAGGACTGATGTGGATGTTGTGCTCTGGCCGAATCCCAAATTAAAGCAGAAAACACAGTCACTGAGATAGGTATGGTTTGAAGCAGCATTCAAAATGTTAGCATCCCATAGCGATGTGCAAAAAACTCGCTAGCTCACTAACTTTCAGAGGAACTAAGGATTCTCAGCACCTCTGAACGGGCCCCTTCCTGAAGAATAATTCAGGGTGAAGTCAGAATGCATGAGAAAAGCTACTTTGCAGAAATCCCTCAGCAAGAACAGTGGTGCAGTTTACATTGGTCTCAGACATACCTTCTCAGAAATCAAATTATGTTAAAACCCCAGCTCTTGAGGATGTGGGCACATTCTTACAGCATTGCTCCAGAAACATTCAGTCAAATCATATAAATAAAAAACGAATTGTGCTTGCTTGATTGTGCTGAAAGATACAGGATGTGCACTGGCTAAAAATCACTGTAAGATGCTTATCACACTTGACCTCCTGGGAACAGAGCTATACTTGTATGTACAGCTGGTCAAAATTCCTTTTTTATAAATGTTGACTTGAGCACAAAAATATTGGAGTTTCTTGTCCAGAATATTCTTGAAAGAAGGAGGGGAGAGTTCGTTACCAAAAAGAAGAAATGTTTTAAGAAAACTTTTTAAGCAAAAAAGCCATGCTTCACAAAAAGCAGATTTCCCCCCCTCCCCCCATTTGCAAACATTCCTGGTTAATTAAAAATTCACTTTTTGTCTTTGCTTTTGCTTTTTTATGATGTTCTGACTTGGAACACACCAGTTCCTTGCCTAGTCTAGTGATAATGTTGCCAGCACTGGAAGTTAGAGCAGCCCAGTGGGGACAGTAACTTCTGCTATTTTTCACTTGGTGTTTAGGAACAACCCTGAGACCCAGAATGGTTGAAGTTTTACAGCTTCTTTGGCCATACTTCTGTGCTAGTCTTCTAAGGGAGCAGCTTGAGGTTTCACATACAAGCTTGGCATCAATCTTGCATTATGGAAAATTCTCTAAGAGGCTACTGAGATTCTCTTACATTGTTGAACAAGTTCAAAAGCTGACCTGTAATGTTTGATGGTAATCTGAGTACAAGTGAGCTCAGGAATGTTACTTGGAGTTTAGAAATTTTTTCACTTTGAGTTCAACAAATACAGGCTCTGTCTCTTTAACACTCATTTTGTTCAAACTACACGAAGGCTAGACAGTTTCTAATTTGGTACCAAATTGATCTTGTCAGTGGAAATAACCAAGTGCTTAACATGTTCAAATAGGCTCTAGCTTCCAGAGATAAAACTTGTAAGCATTAAGAAAATAAAACTCATAAGTCAGCTGTGGAGTATCCAAAGCACAATTTACTGATGTAAATGTTATTTACCACATTCCTCTGTTTCCAAATGGAATAAGATGGTCAGCAAAGGGCAGAAATATCTTAAAAAGGGATGTTGGAACAGATTTTTTTTTTCAGATGGAAGAGACAAATGAATGGCCAGGCACCCGAAGCTGCATTCATGTGGCCAAGGGGAGGGGAGAATACAAAGACACCTTAGGGTAAAGAGCAGTCTCCAATTAGTGGCTAGTTTATAAGGGAAAAGCTTTTTAGATGCTCTCATTACTAGAATGGGGGAAATAAATGAGAGTGTTGAAATGAATATAGACCAGCTTCAGAAAGTTTCATCTGATGATGTTGAGATGGTAAGGTTAGCTGGAAGAACCTAGCAGGTCTATATTTCAATAGAAAATACCCATTTACTGTTGAGGAACTGATTATTCACTTTGATTTACCAAAACTGTGTAGTTACCTCAGCTCTGCAGTCAGTAGCGAGGTAAGGTGGACTCGGTGTTGTGCTAAGGAAGAAAACTGGCTTTCACCACAGACAGTCGATGTGATCCTGAACAAGGTCAGCTTGGATGGGGCTTTGAGCAACCTGGTCTAGTGGAAGGCGTCCCTGCCCATGGCAGAGGGGTTGGAAGTAGATGATCTTTAAGGTCCCTTCCAACTCAAACCATTCTATGATTCTATGACGTGTCTGTTCATGTTGGTCATAACCAAGTGAGTTGTTCTCAGTTCTGTAGAGGAGACAAGGAGAAAGCAGATGGAGATGTTGTCAAAGTACAAAATTCTGAAGATGACCTTAAGCATCCCTGTGTTCTTTTCTCTCCCTGTCACATAAAGTCCAAAAATCTGAAAGGACGAGAATAGACTGAGATAGGGAGGGGAAGGAAGAAGGCAACTGCACATACATTTCTAAAGAAAATTAACACACTGAAGACAAGATAACTTGAGAAAATTCAATTTCAATTGATGTTGATATCTTCATTTGTATTTTTTTTGTAGCCATCAAGCAATTGCTTGGCCTTCCTTATTAGAAAGCTATAAAAGCCACTCTGTTTATGAATTGAGACAGGAAAAAAATCAAGAAAGAAAATAAAAACTTCACCCTCAAATTGTCATATTGTCCACACATGACCTAGTGTAAATCCTCAAAGAATTCCAGTTTGGAATATAACATAGTAGAGAAATGAACAAAATGAAATACAAGAATTCTCCAGTTCTAATGACGTGACTTTAAGGGAAAATCACTCAGCTTACACAACTCATTACCTTTTCTGTGTAATGGAAGAAATATTTACCTACCTCAAAGGAATTTATGAATTGGATCCTGATTCTGATTTTATGGTCACATAAATGTTAATTTTACCAATGAACATTTTGGCTGGTAAAAGGACCAGCCAAGAGGAAAAAAGTCCTTTTTTCAAAATAAGGTGCAAAGCAGCAAGCGTTGGTATTTCCTTAATAATATTTGACACCACATAAAATTATAAATAGATGCTCATCTCTCCGGATTCCCAAGCCACTGTTAACAATAATGATACAAATAAAAGCTGTTTTGTTTTGTGTCATGTTTGGAATCGGTAGATTGGTCTGTTAGCTCCATCTGGAAATTTTAAAAATATATAACCTTAGTGTAGCAATATTGCTTTTGCACTACCTTGACAGTACTGTCTGCACTTGAAACAGAATTTGCCTGGAAATGCAATGCAAAGACATCAAAACAGAAGTTTGCATCTAAAGAACCAGAAGAACTAATGTGATGAGGTTCTGCGTTCCTTATCCTCTRGAAGTGAATAGCAAAACTTCTGCTGACTTGGAAGGTGGCTTCAAACATCTGTCCATGTCTGGTAAATTAGAAAAAATTGATAATTCAACACATCCTCAAGCCTTAGGAGTCTAAACTATAAGATCCTTGTCAATTTGCTGCTTCCTCTCTTTCCTGCAAACCTTTTTTCTTCTGGTTCTTTGTTGCAGGCCATGCTTGCTTTGCTGTGCCTGTGCTTCAGACATTTAGGGTGGCATAAAACGAAGACAGCCACTCTGTGCTTGGAGGAGATAGTTGTGTTCTTGAAATGGTTAACTTCAGATATGTAATAGTCACTGCTCTGCCTCAAAGACTACTTTTGCTGTTGTACAATGCTTTCTCCCTAATGTCTTGGCATATTCCCTCTTCATGAAAATGTTAAGATTTGAAATTTAAAATGCTTCATTGCCCCAGACGTCCTGCCACTGGCAAAGGAGGGTAGACTGTGTCAGTAACTGTGGTGCTTTTTTCAGTCAGGCTTTTTCAGCAAATCCAAGCAAGATCACATAGGTCTCAATATAAAAAGCTTTACAAGATTGCTGATTCCCTCTCAAATCAGTCTCAGTGCTAAAGGAAATTATTTGATTGCTTTGCACATTATAAATTATTATGAAGGATATTTGCAAAAGTTCCTAACTTCTCACGTATTTAGGAGCACAAGTCATGACTGTAGTTCCCTTACCTGCTTTTACTCCCTAATATATAATCTGATGCTACCAGACTGTACTGTGCTGGCAGTTCTGATACAGTATGGGTCCAGGCAGCTGTGCCATGACTTCAAGGAGGCCGGGAGTTTGCCCTAAAATTTTCTTAATCAAGAAGTCTAAAATGCAGATGAACACAACAGAATTCCTTTCTCATAAGTAGTCCAAATGCAGCTGATGGTTGCTTCACTTTTTGAGTTCTTAATCTCTTACGCCATTGCCCTTGATTAGAGATGCAAAAGCTTTAGTACCTTTGAAACAGCTGCAGCTTCTGTCCTTACGTCAGAAGATAAAAATATTCTGCTCTTTGTGTCTAATTCTGTTTGGTTACAGTAAAATTAATGCTAAAATTAGGGATTCTGGTTTTCAGGTTACTAAAAAAAAAAATCTGATAAAATTACATCAGCTATAAGTTTCCTTGAGTCAAAATAAACATAGTTGAATGGCAGAAAGTGACACATTTCCTTTAAAAGGTTTTTCTGGAATTCACCTTCTGTTCACACTGTCTGCTGCACAGCATATACATCTCTTCCTGTTCATGCTCTCTGTGGTTCACATGTGCATTGGTAAAAGTAGTATCTTAAACAGCTTTTTATTTGTGTACTAAACTCCATGTGGGACCATATGTACCAAATCCTAAATGAAGTAATGGCAAAGTTTGTATATGTTTTCCTCCTTTCTGTGTGTCTTGTAAAACAGCTCATTTTTGCTCAGGTTTACATGGCTACCATTCAAATCATCATGTAAAAATCAGTTTTCTAAGAATTTACAAATTACTAACCATTTGTAAAAACAGACACTAAGGATTCACTAATTATACTACTAATTAAAAAGAAATCTCACTCCTGGAGCTGTAAATAATTCATTTTATGTTATATGCCTGGGAAGAGTACAGTCTCTCTTTTTTTAGGGGAAAAGAGTTGGAGTTWAGTCTAAATGTTACAAAGTCAAGGATAGAAAATACAATTAAAAATGACATTTTGATCATAATCCCCCTTTCAGATACGGTATGTAAAAGAAAAGGTATATTTAGTAATGGATCATTTCACGGAAAGGCTTAAAATGTCATTGCTAACCATATTTTCTACCTTTGCTCTGTGTGTGTAGATAACCACTTGTTCCATTTGCCACCTACACACTGATAAAGCTTTAAGCCCCCTTCTCCAGGTGAAAGGATAATCCAGTGGTTAGAGTGAAATTTGAATTTGATGAGCAGCTTTGCCATGGACCTATATCTGGTGACCTGCCACAAATCCCTTATTGCCATATGCAAACGAAAGGCAGTAAATGCTGCGATGTTTAGGTCTTTTCTGGTGGTGTCTGGCTTGTGCAGACTTACTAGGCCTAGTTGGGCTTGTGGAACACCTTACCTAGAGAGAGCCACCTTGAAATGGGGGAACATTCAGTCTGGGGAATCACGCTAACTCAAGTCTGAAGTAAAACACGCAAAATTACTTGCACAGGATCCTCGGTACCAACTGCTTCATCTGCTTTTATTCCACTGTGCTTACTAGTGTGATTGACTCCTGGCTATGTTTCAGCATCTTGTTTCCCTGACTGTATGCGCCGCCTGCTTGCTAGACCAATCCTGAGATTTCATCTGGAATGGAATATCTAGGTCTCTTTCTGCACAAAATTAGGAGCTACATAGGGTTTGAACAAAGGTCATTCCACTGGGCAGGAGGGTCCTCTGGTACTGGTCCTCCAGCCAGTCTGGTCATCCACTGCCATTCCAGAAAGCATCATATCGGCACATGACCTCCTGCTATAGCATAGAGAGATTAATGCTTAGAGAACATTTAAAAGGTTTTTAAGATGTCTCAACCCAAAAGAGGGACCACAAGGGACCTGGAGGAGAGATGGGATCTTTATACCAATGTTCCTCAAGCTACGCCACATGAGATAGGAGGGTTCATGACTGTGATATTGGTCACCTACAGGCATGTGAAGTGGCTTCATCTAGAGGAGTTTAAAAACAGCATCGAAACTAAATGTGATCTATACTAAGGTCCAAGGAAGGGAAACTGCCATGTCGAGCACAGGGCAGACAAGTATTGTGCATGGCATGAGCCATGTGCTAGAAATGCCTTTGACAGAGGGAAAATGGAGGTGTACAGGACAGCTGTGGAGCCAGGGTTTGTATTAAGTGGTGTGCAGTGTGGAATTGACTGGCTGGTGCTGGTGGTGGCTAGGCAAAAGCAGTGACATGAGCTACTCTGGACCCCTTGGCCAAGGCAATGGGCCCACCCATAGGTGGCAACCACAAAAAGGGGAAACTTACATACTTCAGTTCGCCAGTGACAGAATGAATATTTCACTATCAAGTGTGTTGTGAAGTGAATAATTCAGAGGCACTTGGACATTATAAAAGAAAGTTGTGTAAGCAAGTACTAGATATGCAGTGGACACCCATTGGCCCTTGAGTCAGCAAGGCAGGTGTTTAAATGTTCTGCTAAACAAGGATGGATTTAAACAAGAGCATAAGGTCAGAGTCCCCATTTTGTTACTTTTTTCTCTTTGCTTTGGCCCTAACAACATCTGCTGCACTGCATCATCCTGCTAAACACATCAGAACAGTCAAGACAACACTTCTTAAAAAAAGTTGGTTGTCATTTCATACTAATTTCCTGACAGGAATGAAGCTAAATTGGTTAGAATTTTTTTTAAGGAACATCAGCATTTGGCAAATAAGGATGCATAAAAATAATTGAATATACTATACATTTCACTAGAGCAGGCTTGAATAGTTCCTGCACTAAATTACACATGTGGATCCCACTGTTTCATCTGAGATCATCTCAGCAGGGATGACTATGGAAATGCAAATTTACACTGCTGCTGAGTCCTTGCAGATTTTACACTGTGTGTCAATAATTTGCTTAAGGATCTTGGGATGGTTTGCTTTCTTTCTTAACATTTAGCAATTCAAACATTCTGCTCTCCAAATTAGATAAAATTATTTAAATCATAATGGTCTTTTCAATATCCACTCTGGGCCTCTTCTTGCTTGCCGCAGGAGGTTCCAGGTTTCCCTATTTCTCCTTTGTGCAATGTATGAGTATGTCCATCACTTCATCTAAAATATGGAGGGGACTTTGTGCCAATGGTCTTTCAAAAAATGACAAAATGTTCATTTTTAATATAATTTTTTGTGTTACCAAAACCAGAGTCAACACAGCAGGTGACAATGTTGCTGTTCACACAAAATCCTACAGTTATTCTGCCGTCTATTGCTTTTACAAAGCTTCCTTCAAAATCACTGCAAGCTATGCCACTGTAATGAGTGATGAAGCATTCTCTGTATCGAGGTGTTAGATAACTTGTTAGGCTGACTGAGTTGTTAAAAGATCGCAAAGTTTTTGCCTGTGCGAGCTGTTTTCACCTTGTCTCACACAGACTATCACAGCCAGATTGACTCCAAGTCTGTAACTGTCCAAAACTGGCAAACTCCTAATTGCATTAATCCTTGTACTAAAGAAGAAGCAATGAATGACCAAGACTGGTCTGCTAAAAGTTGGAAAAAAAATTAAATCTCCTAATGACATTGTCTTGCTTTCTTCTATTAGAAAAATCCAGTTTTTCCGTAAGCATCAAAGGGAAGGAAACTTGCTTTCCTACGAATTTCTTTGGTGATTGATTTCACAGCCTAAGATACAAGGTCTTGCTCAAACCTTACCAACAGTGTGGTCATTTAGAGGGGCTTTTGGTATTGCAGACTTTCTGGGATCTAATAAACACTGCAGCTTTTTCCCTCACGGGAGGCATTGATAGCCTGACTCTACCCAGCCTTCATGGAACAGCTAGGAACTTAATGTCTCTGAGACTACCGTCACTCTGCCATGCTTGCCGGAGCATATTATTGGGAACTGGATGGACAGATAAGCGCAGCACTTAACAAGTCACATGAGGGTAGGTACCTTACTAACAAGTGTAGAAAATAGTGCTGCTTGTAACTAGGCTAGTCAAACTCACATTTCGGGACATACCTGATTTTCAGGGGATCGTTAACTTTCTTCCAGTCTATTGTAAGACTCTGATACATGCCTCTCCATCTGCCAAAATTCAGTTGTAGAACAAATTTAGGGATGTTTAAAAAAAAATCAGTCATTCTGAAAAGTAAACTGCACTTGGATGAATTCTCTTAATATAAATTGGTCTTTCTGTTATCTCTGCTCTTTAACTTTGTTTCTGAGGGCAAAGATTTTTGGCAGTCACAGTGAAAGGGGTAGCACATTTGTGTAGCAGTGCTGAAGGTGCTTTTAGCTTGAAACTAGTGGTACTCCTTGAAATGAGATACTCGTGGGAAATGTGCTTGGAGGCCCAACCGACTGAAGCGTGCTGCTCTGGGCTCCGTTAGCCGTGGCCGTGTTTTGTCGTAGGTCAAAGAACAAGAGGAAGTCTAGTACGATGGAATTTCTAGCCATCCCAAGAATAGAATGGGTTGGATGTTCTCCAGTCAAATCTTTTTTTTTTTGGTCAGAAAATGGTGACTCATCACATCTGGAATGATTTGTGGAACTCTGTCAGTTTTAGCAAACTGACAGCAAACCATAAGGAGGTTTTCATCATATCACGCTCGTTTGCCTGGCAGGAGGTTGTAGACCCCAGCAACAGTCACTTCTTCAGCACCATGGGACTTCTATGGGTTTTTATAGCTGCCAGAAACTCTCACAGGCATTTGGAGGCCAGAAGCCCAAGGAGCCTTTGGTCCACTTGGAGTTTGGCCCACTGTTGTGCAGCTGAGAGCTCATGCTGGGGGCCTCTCTCAGGGCTTTCATGTAGACACTGTTGAAATTTTCCAGATATAATTTTTTTTTTTTGCTGAAAAAATAGTTATTTATATCCATACAAGTAATTTACAGATACTTTGAGTAAAAAAGAGAGTCAACACATTTCTTTCTTAAATTGACCTAAATTTAAAATTTAAAAAAAAAAAAAAAAACAAACCAAAAACCACCACAAATTCTCAAACTCCAACATTTCATTCTGCCCAGAACAGTCTTCCTTCCATATTGGGGAGAAAGAAAGGTTGAGATGTTTTCTGTTTTTTTTGATGGTGGCTCATGTGGAAAGCAGGACTTAAATAAGCCAACTAAAAAGCCTGCTCTCTGTAAAAACCCTACTCTGGACACCTTTGCCAGTGAGCTGGAACGCTGATTCCCGCACTCCCAGTCTGCTGCCTCACCCATGGACTCTCGGGGCTTTGCTGTTTCTGACTCCCTGTTGTTACCCTAGGAGCTGGGTATTAAGAAGAGTCTGTCATGGTCTCCAGTTTCAGTTTCTTCAACATTTTTGGAAAATCAGTCATTTTAGCTATTTGGAAACAAAATATTTGGGAACTTTTCACTTTCATAGGAAACTCTTGAAATTTCTGGTTTTTTTTTTTCTTTTATTGCAAAGAAGGAAGAAAAAAGTCTAGAATTTCCTACAGAGAAGAAACGTCAACTTTTAATGTGGTGTTCTCAGGAATATCCTTGCTACAATTACCTGAAAGGAGGTTGCAGCGAGGTGGGTGTTGGTCTCTTCTCCCAAGTAACTAGTGATAGGACGAGAGGAAATGGCCTCAAGTTGCTCCAAGGGATAGATTGGATACTAGGAAAAATTTCTTTACTGAAGGAGTGGTCAAGCATTGGAACAGGCTGCCCAGGGAAGTGGCGGAGTCACCATCCCTGGAGGTATTTAAAAGACATGTAGATGAGGCGCTTAGGGACATGGTTTAGTGGGCATGGAGGTGTTGGGTTGATGGTTGGACTTGATGATCTTAGAGGTCTTTTCCAACCTTAATGATTCTAGAGGCCACAGCATTACAGCCTTAGGAACAATGGGAGCTGGATGGAATAGCTGGAGGCAATCTGAAGTGTCTGTTTTCTGTGATGTCATTTTATTTTTACCTGGGCATAGCAGAGTGCTAATGCCTTGACAGCCAAAATCACAATAAGCTCTAGCTGTAATGAATGTAGGGATGCAGACTTGCCTGTAAATCGTAAGAGGTGTGAGTTTTGGATGCAGTTATCTGTACTGCCAAACATTGCCCACATGTTGTGCTGTTTTCACATTGGGATTTTTCAACTGTTACTTCTATTAAGAAATAGCATCGTGCTCAGAAATTACAGAAAAGCATTTTGGGAAAAAGCAGAGCATTTTTGAAATCTCATCTCTGCCACCCCCTCCCCAACATCCTGTTGTCACCTTTTCCTTCCATAAACAACTTGGAATAATTAGAGCATTTTAACAAATCTGAAATTATCTGTTTATCAGTGAGTGATGCTATAGCTCTTCAATAGCACTTGTTAGCAGGGGGATGTTGAACTGTCATCTTTGATCTTGGGAAATGATCCTGGTGAGATTAAAATGACATCRACTGTGCTGTTTTCTAAAGAACAGCCTTTTGGTTCCATGGAAGGAGACTTGCCTTTTTCACTGTGCTGCCAAAGCTTTTCCTCTACACTTTCAAATTAGTATGAGTCATTTTTGCAGAGAGCTGAATATCTGCCGGCTAGTGAGGCTGCAGGTGTCGGGTGTTATTCCCAAAGTCCTCTTCACATTCCATGCTTGCTGTTATGTTCCCCCAGCACTGCTCCTGCCTTTTTGCTTGCTAGATTGAAACATGCATTCAGTTCTTGCTAGGCCTTTGTAGCAGGGAAGCATTGATCCTGGTCTTGTTCAGTAACCTCTGACACTAAAGGTGTCTGCATGTTCTCTTTGAAGCAACTACAAGCTTGAAGGGAGAGGCCATAGTTTGCATTAGACCAGCTGAAACACTTGGAGAACACAGACAAGTCCTCATGCATGCAAACCTTTCTTCTGGTCTGAGGGAGAAGCAGCAGGCAGGCTCACATTAACCAATGCTGCTTAGCCATCATGGCTACAAAAACGCCACTACTATTGTATTGTAATGCTTTCTGTAAAAATGCCAGAGAAATAGAAAACAGGAAGCTGGGGAGGGGTATTTTAAATTTTTAGTATTCTACAGAAGAAACAGTTCCCCAAACTGAAATAATTTTGTTTGGCATTTTTCCTAGATTTGTACTTGCACAAATCTGACTCCAGAGTGAATATGATCGCTTAACAGGGTCACAAAAGTATTTATCAGCAGGCATCTTTAAGATTGCCTTCCTCTTTTGCCTTGTTTCAGTTGCCAGGCCATATTCCCTCAGCCCTGCAGAGCTTCATTTTCCTTCCAGCCTGAAGGCTGGTTCTCTGGTGTCTATTCATAGCCATAATAATGCCTTTATGTTTACAAAATATTAGGACCGAGCATGAGACTTTTCAGTTTGTAAATAAGAGCAAAATCTATTAGGCAAGCAAGGAAGCAAGAATTCATCATTTAAATCCCAGATTAGAAACAGGGGGTATAAAAAGCTGCTTGAAACTGTATCCTGCATTAAAAGGAAAATAGAGCCTGTCATTTACTCACTGGAATTTACATGTTTTCTCTCATGCAAGAAGCAGGATTCAATACATGGGTCATATTAATTACGTCCTAACTTCAGCCATCTTAAGGCTTGCCCCTTAATCTACATGAATTATCTCAGTTCTGTCTGGAGACAGAGGAACAGAGGCAGACAGCTCCTGAGAGTAATTCAACCCACCTCTCCTAAGAGAGGATGAATAGTCCTGTGTGACTGTTTTGGATTGCCTTTCTTCAAGATAGCTGAAGTTAGGTGAGATGAGTCCCATTTCCCAAAGTGGAACCCTAGATTTTCCCCCCCGTCCCTCCTTCCTATTAATTGATCTGTTTTTCTCACAAGCACTAAAGGAAAAAAGTGGATATAGAATCAGTTGGCAGGATCCCTGCAGGATGATGCCTCTCTTACTATCTTTTTTTTTTTTTTTTTTTTTAAAAAAAAAAAAAAAAAAAAAAAA
>JAYKAV010001433.1:511644-536296 GCA_035582835.1 Phoebastria nigripes | reverse complement strand
GCTTAGGGACATGGTTTAGTGGGCATGGTGGTGTTGGGTTGACGGTTGGGCTTGATGATCTTAGAGGTCTTTTCCAACCTTAATGATTCTATGATTCTAAAAGTAGGCTTGTACAGTGTCTGCTACTTAGAGTAGCTGCACAGTGTATACACTCTAGAGAACATTTACATGCTTTCGATGCAGTTTACAAACAGTTTGTCAGAACAAAATATAATCCAGTGTAACTCATCACTAGCAACCTGGATAGTTTTTAGAGCTTAAATACTTCTTCCCTTTCTTAAAGTGCAAAGACTTGACTCACTTCACTATGCCTTCTCTTGTGGAGAAATGCTACCATGCATAGGTCATACTACCTCAGCTCACGGTTACGGAAGCATACATCAACAGTATCCTTAAAAAATTGATGTCTCTTGAGCCCTTTTAAATGAATTTACTACTATTTATTATAGGGACTGTATTTATTAAGACATTTTATCAAGAGTTTTGGATTTTTTAGTTAAATAAAAATATATTATTTTCTTCTCCTTTGTGCTACTGCAACTCCATTGCTTTTAGTGTTTCAGCAGCCAGTGTAATTCAGAGGACAATTTGGCTTTTTGTGTTTATGTTCCTGATGAAATTAATATGAAATTTCATTTGCATTTCCCTTACTCCCAGATGAGCTGTCATAAGAAAATAAGTTCAGGGCAATACCGTTTGGTCATGGCATATCTAAGAAACCCAAAAGCTTGGATTCCAAATGAAAAATATCAGTAAACAGAAGTGATTTTTGTTTATTATTCCCTACCATCTCCCTGTCCTCACACTGTCCTGCAGTGGGCATGTGTGGGTTTTTAACATTCTGGGCTGGACACCTGCAGCTTCTCTCTCTGTTAACAGCTTTCAAGACTCCAAACCTCCAGCAAGCAGAAATGTCCGACTACAAAGCTGTGTCCTTGCTGCCCAGCTGGGGAAAGCTCTGCTCGCCTTTACCATCTGCCTCCCCCCAGCGCTTCTAAGAACACCGTGCAGTGGGGTGACTAACGGGTGAAATGCTCTTCTGGGAAGAGTTAGCACAAAATACAAGGAACCTGAAAAGAATGAACTCACTGTGTGGTTGGGGGGGGGTGTGTGTGTGTGCATGAAATTCAAACCAAATGTCTTACAGAATTAAGACTGGTTTGCAGAGAGACCTCCTGTGTTAAGATTGTAAGCTGATCATGTTCTGCAAACAGAAAGAGATGAAAAAGGAATGCTGTGGACCCCGCAGATTCGTAGTCACCTGGGAACTTGGGCACATGTGAAGCTTCTGACACATAAGCAGCCACGTTGAAGTCAGTGGCCATGATTAAGCCTCTTCCTGAATCGGGACCTGGTTGTGAATTACTGGCTTAGCTCTAATTCTTGCCACATGGGACTGCTTTTAAATCTAAATTAATTCATTAATGTTTATAAGGCGCGCTGAGATCTTCCAATGTGTATGGCACTATTGAAATGTTAAGTGTTGTTATAACTCATGCTTGCAAAAGCAGCTGAAGATGGATTTACTTTACGTGGCAGACGGTAATGGCTCACTTGGAACAGTTACACATTCTATTGGGTAAATAACAGGAGTGTTATAAATTGTAGCAGTGATATGTTTACATAATAGATGGTAACCACTCTAGAGGAGCCATAACAGTCAGCTTAATAATACGCATTTTGAAAATGATGTAAATATATGTGTATGTGAGGAAGCAAAATGGCTGTAGGAGATACAGAGCTGACAGTTTCTGGTAAATACTTTATGTTTTCAATGCTGTATTTTAATGTTTTTATGCAAACATGTCCATCCGGTGGCTTAACATGATAGCAGTGCAGAAAAAGTCTTGTATTCCAGGGGCTGTCACTAATGCATACACCAGTGCTATTAAATGCACTGCAGATGGGCTATACAGTGGGCTGCTGAGTTTGCAAGTCAGGCAGTGCTGCTAGAAGCTTTCAGGCATGTTTGTTCCCTAGGACAACTCCCTCCATCTTCTCATCCTCCTTTTGGCTGTGTACCTTCACTTAAGCTTCCTCCCACACTTTAAAAAATGCGACCACTTCATTTCTGCCAAGCACATTGCCTGTCCTCCATCTGCACAGTGCCTCAGGAAAAAAAGTCCTCCCAGCTTTGTTCTCTGGCTCTGCAGCATTTACCTGGCTGTTTCTACCTTATCGTGCCTTAATTTTTAATATTCCGGGTAGTGAAGTTCTGGTAAGGAATGCTGCTCTATGAAACAGTATGAAACTATATTTTCCATATGTCATAACCACGCTGTTAATGGTTGTACTCACTACGTGTGAGGGGAAATAATGCGGTAGCATTAACTGTAAGAGTGAAACCAAATTCTTGACTGGTGCTATTCTGTGGGTGTTTGTGAAACATTTTTTCAACAAAAGCAAAAATGTCTTTTTGACCAAAGGAATTTTTTTCATGGGAAAAGCATATTTTGGTCAAAATAGTTCATTTTRGAAAGGAAAAAGGAGGGGGGCATACAAAAAAGGCATCATTTCATTTCTTAAAAAAAAAAAAAATTAGGAGAAAAATCATGATAGAACTTTTTTTTTCAAAATATCCTGTCAAAAATGGTCATCTCTATCTGCTTTATTCCATAGCTGTGTTGATGCACCCACAGTTACATAGTTCATAAGAGCTTTCCCCATAATTCTTCCACCATTTTGAGAAAAATACCTGAACTGTATCACTCCCTTTGGCTTCCTCGTCTGTTAAAAAAAAAAAAAAAAAAATTACCCAAATAACTTTTTAAGTATTAAGAATAAGCTAAGAACACTTTAAAACTTATTTTTAGCATTGAAACCATTTCTAGTACCCTGAAATAACAAGCCTAAAGAGAGGAAAATTTGTCAACATGAGCTCTGCTAATCCCTGTGCTGTGGTGGCTGTATGACAGGTCGGGAGAACTGTATTCTTACAGCTTCTGTAGAGTAAGAATCATACTGTTCTTTCCATATTGATCGGGTTTCTGTTTCTCTCTAAGTCTGTGCAATTTGGGCCCCCATGACAGAGAAGGTTTTCTGTGGGGCAAGCCACATGGGAGTCCAGAAATCATGCTGCCTTTTCAAATCTGAGCATCACTCTGCAGGGAGGCAGCCTGGCGTTGTGGCTGCTGAGCCACGCGGGTCTTTTGGTGTGCAMCAACCTTTCAGTGGAGCCCGCACAAAAAGCCCTATCACCTGCGGAGGATTCCTCTGCTCCTCCTTGCCCCAACTGGCACAGAGAATGTGATTCYTCTCCTTGGGTCATCTAGGGTGACACGTGAGGAGGAGGAAGTCTGGTGGAGCTGGAGGAAGGACCTTTGGAGGTGTAGTCCATGGACAAACTGGGATCAGTTTGTCAATTATGGTTAGCACTAAAAAATTGAAAAATTTTCTGGGTGTCTGGGGTTGGGGGGAGTGCTTGACTCCCCCAAAGCTCTTGTACATCCAGTTTATTCATTTGGCATGTCCCTTCASCAGAGGATGAACCTGGACTGCAGCTTTAATGCCTCCTTGCAGCTTAGCTCCAGTGCATGCTCCTTCCCCCCTGCCCTCTGCTGTGCGGCTCTCTAGTCTCTTCCTCTACATCTATAGCAGGAAGCCGAGCAGAAGTCAGGAATGGAAAGGTCTGGGCATGAGTCCTGTGTCAAAACTGAGAGAGAGGAGCAGCTTTGGAGATGATATGGCTTTCTATATTCCTAATAAGGATTGTTTAGCGTTAGAATAAAATTTACTGTGGGGTTTTGATTTGTTTTTTAACTTACTGGCCTTCAGTAGTGCCTAGGAGCTAAATAGATTTCTACTATTACCTGCCTGTTTTAAAATCTACTATGCCTGTTTTAAAGTCTATTATAATACTTTGATCCAGATTTATCCATGATTTTATAAAGATTTTGCTTCCTTGAGGATTCTCTTCCAAAACTACAAGTAATATCTCAGTGTTAGAGTAGATGGCAGATCTAGAGGTTTACAGTCAATTAGATGAAGCCTAGGGGAGGTGGGGAATTTGGATTTCATTCTTATCTGTATGTGCAGCAACTGGGCTAGGATGAGGACACACTCAAAAGGTTGATTTTCTTTTCCTGTAAATACAATGGAGGGATGAGTCTTTTCAACTACAGAAAAACCACACCCTGCCATAACAGGATCCCCACCCTGTCTCTGCTCAATCCTTTTGATAAAAGCCCCATGCTGTGGGCAATACAGATTAGTTTTAGATGAAGGAAGCAAACTGGAGAGGTAAGGATGGAGGGAGGTCTCTGACTCACAATGCTGTCCACTCTAGTTATCTAGGAAAATGTTTAGGGACTGCACCTCATCTTACCCCAGCAATTGCCAAGAGCTCTGTCTCTCATCAATGTTCAGTCCAGCTGTGGGAATGGGACAGTTTCACTTTTCGTATGAAATGGTCTTAGCTCTTCCCAGGCACATGATTTTAACTGAAATGTGGTATTTACAGTACATCCTTTTCTCATTTATTTTGCAACATCAACCGTCATTAAAAAAAGAGACTTACAGGAAATACTAGGGGAAAAGGCAAAAGTACAAGAGTTTCCATCAGCAAGACACTGGGAAAGTGAGAGACACACAGACCAAAAAGGAAAAAAGAAATTATCAAGCAAACCCAGCTGACATGGGTTGACATTATTCTTCCTAAAATCAAAATATCATGGCAGCAGCAAGGAGCGAGATGTATAGCGTGATATTTTAACTGGGCTGATTCATGGTAGGCTCACTAGAGTTGCAGAGAGACAACCCCAGCGACAAGTTAATTTTAATCAAGATGCAGGTCTTTCTCTTTCCCTCTTTGTCCTAAAGACATATCATTAGCCCAAAAAGTGACTTTTGCTTTCTTTTTCTTATTCAAGCAGTAAGACGAGCTAGATGGGAGAAAAGAGCTAATCTATAACGTAGGCCAAGTTCTTAAAATTTGGATTTTGGACAACACATTTGGGAGTGTTAACTGGGGGACAAACCATYAGAGTTTTTTCCTGCAAGCCTTTCAAGGTCCAGCCTATTAACTCCAATTAAGTTGTTCTGAAGAAGAGTTTATCATGGCCAGAGAGTCCCCTCTCAGTATCCAGTGAGGAGTGGGATTGACTCATGCACATTATATCTAAATGCTTCATCTGAATAACAAAAAACCTATTTCTCTCTCCTCTTTTCCTAATATCCATCTTGTGATGATGACTTGATTGTAGCCCGTATTTTGTTTGTAGGATTTTTGGTTGGGAGTTTCAAAATGCCTAAGCAAGGCTGATACTTTTTGCCACTGAAATGCAGGGTTAACTGGGAATTGTAACCATTTTTTATTAGCTTCGGAAATCTGGTCTTTTATTTTTCCATCTGTTACTGATTTTTTTTTTTAACAGGTTTCATTTTTTGAGGTGTGAAAAAGACAAACAGATTTTATTGGGTTTTTTTCACCTGCAGAACCTGATTAAAAAACATCTTTCTGCACAGATTACGCTCAGCCTGTGACACTGTGGGTGGGGAACTCTTCCAAATCCTCATGTGGCAGGAGATAGATTTAGYATGTAATTCACATTTTAGTATGTAACATTTTTCTTTTTACACTGTAGCCTTTTCTAATAATTTTGATGACAGCATTTGTCATCAAAAGAAATATATGCAGTACACGTATACATATGTATACATATATGTATATGCATGTAATTCTAATGTGTGAGAGAGCATGGTGCTTTATGGAGTTACTAGACTATATATGCTATCTGAAAGTACTGATGACTAYGTTGTAAAATCTGAAAAGAAAGTAAGTTAACTATTGTGACACCGAGGGAGAGGTGGAAGCTGAATAACTAAGTACCTCCTTGCATGCCAACCTGTACAAGGGCAGCAGGGCTGGTCTGCTGTGAGACTGAGTAGGACCCTGTGGTGGTGCTGCTTAGTTCCTAAGGCACGTCCACCTCTCATTCCCTTTCCTTATTTCTATGTTGAGTAAGACAATTTCAAGTTTGAATATTTTGTCTTCTTCCTTTCAATTTTTAGAGGCATTTAAATAAGTCCCTTTTGAAGAAGCTCTTTGGCCTGGCTGCAGGAATTGTTCCTTAGAGGAAGGCAGCCAGCAAAACAAAAGAAGAAAATTAGAAAAACAGCCCCGATGGGAATGATTTACAGGCAATCTCAGTGAGATTAGCAAATGGAATAAAAGCCAAGCCTACAAAAGGAGGCAATACAGAAATGAGATACTGATCTCTCTGCAAGAGACACTGTCCCAGAATTTGGGATCAGCTCAACTGAGCAGCAATAAACAAACAAACAAAAACCAACAAAGCTTACAATAGTTGGGATCATAAAAAACTTAAAACCATTTTGAGAGCCATATTAATACAAAGCCAACAGAAGAAACTTTTGAGTAAGCTACAGTATACTGCACATCATAAGAAAATTGTCGTGTCCCGTCCCCCCACAATGTCTAACATGAATATATATTATGTTACAAGACCTCCTTAGCACTGGCTGACCATATCTTGGTATTTTGCAAAGCACCTTATATGCTGGGCCTTGTTTCTGTTCAGCTGTTTCTAATAGTCAATGCCTGTATTTGCTCTCCATCCTCATCCCTTCCTGAGAAACTTGGCCCCCAGATCCACACACTCTAGTCAGCTCTCGGAAGGTGGTTTGAAATCTTCCACTGATTTTTTTTTTCTTTTTTTTTTCTTTTTGGTCAAAAAAAATACTGAAACCAAAATTTTTAAGGATAATATATCACTTATGACAAAATTTTAATTGGAAAATGTTTTTCAGTTCCAGGAATTTGTGGTCCAAGCGTGAGAGTTACAAATTGTTTCAGTCTAGGTTTTAGTAATCTCCTGTTTGGAAGACATCACAGGTTTTTCCAGATTTAATTCATGGTATCTGTTTTGGTTTCCTGATCTGTTAAAAGAACCTGACAATGGATTAGGACTAACAGAAAACTTGCTCTGGGCCTCTTGGTGTAAACTGTGAACATGAATGGATTTACATTAGCAAAATGCAGTCAAGCCATCCAAAGCAGTATTTGGTGCAGCACCATGGTGGATATTTCTGAGCTACCTTATTCTGTTCTAGCTCTGGGCCCCCTGCACTGCACTCTGTTGTACAGCAAAGATACGACAAATTCAGGCTTTGAAGATTTTGCCAAGTTTCACATCAATTATGTTCCAGATCAGATTTCTTTTCACATTAATAGTCACTGCCCTCTTATTACTGCTGGAGCCCCCTCTTGAATAGTTCTAGTGATTTGCCCAGCTCCTATTCATAATCATGTAGCCAAACTCCTTAGTTCAGTAAAAATAAAATAGAAACAGATCCACAATTTACAATCAGCACATTCATTTTGTATTTTAAGAAACAGATTCTACACAGATTGTTCAGTGCAGTGAAGCACTATTCATGATGGAATAGCACTGAGGCATTTCCCACACTATAAGTCAGGATCTTTTAACTACAGTCAAGGGATTGTTATTCCCTGGCCTGCTTTTCTAGCTCAAGGACATGATGGAAAGAAGTTCAGCCCGAGAARCCTGTGTGGCACCTTGCATTCGTTGGCAGCTTTGAAAGCTTCACCTTCAAGGCCAAAACCTGCACTGTCCTGGAGTCAGTCCTGACCTCTCAGTTGTGATGTTGTCTGCATGCTTGAGCTAGCTCACAGAGAGTTAGGACATAAGGCATAAAGGCACTCAAAATCCAGCTTGTTCTGCTTTGCTACTGGACATGTAGTGGGGGAGATAAGAGCAGTCACCTGGGGAGGTAGGATGGAGAAGCCACTGCTTCCTAGCCTCATCCCCAACCCACTGCACTCCAAGAGAGCTTGAGGAATAGTGTCAGGAAAACTTGCTGCAGTGCTGCCAGAACTCAATGTTTGCTACAGAAAAAGGCCTTTGGTCTGTAGTTCTGCTCCAAGCCAGCAAGCATTACATTCACTCCAAAAGTGTTTAAATAATTTTTTTAAGGAAGAGAAAAAAGATTTTATGGTGAGTAAGGGGTCGCAGAAAAGGAGCAAAGAAAAAAAAAAGAAATGCATAGAAGTTAATTAAAAATTATTTGCTGCATGAAGCAGTTATGTAATATACACCTAAAAGATAACATTAGTAAGAAATCAAAACATGGATTTCTTTTATATCCAGAATTAAACTCTTCATTACAGTATCCAGTAGCTGGAATCACTAAATAACTGTGAATCCATGTTGGAAGCGGTTTTGAGGTTATTTTAAAACAGAGGGAAAAGAATAAAAATCAATGAAATGTAATGGTTTGGAAAGTCTTGTCCTGGAAGAGAGATATACCTTTTAGGGTATTCATGATCCAGTGGGACAAGTACTTCTTCTACTGCTTTGATAAATGATCTTTTTTGATTCTTCAGAGTCAAAGGGAGAGCCGCTTTCCAGAGTGAATGGAGCTGGGTGAATCACATGGTCTATGGCAAGCTCTGGAGTGCTTAGCAAATGAAGTCATCCAGACAGGATTAAACAGAGTTATGTCTCCGTAGCAGAGCCTTGTTTATGGAAAATGAGTTTGGGCAATTGGCTTAGCCTAAGCACATACTGTTCTTTTTTACCTAGGCACATACGGCTTTCTTCAATAAAGTAGTCCTGTCCCAGGCAGCAAATGTTCCTGGTTTTAGCTCATAGAGGTGGAGCTTGGGGGAAGGAGGCTGGCCTATCTGTTCCTCTGATTTCCCGTAGCCTTGGCAAGCCCCTCAATATATACAGCAGTCTGTGCTGCTTTTTTTTTCCTAATGAAATCCTACACTTTTTGAGGTCCCTGAGTCTTTTCCAAATGAAGCCGCCAAGAAACACATGAAGTATATATCAGCTGCAATTAGAAAATGGTGTTTTAAAATTATGTCGGTATTTTAAAGCATAAATATTCCTATTCATATGCATCTAAAATGCATAAATGCACCAGCTGTGAGGTTTTTCCTTTACTTCAGCTTATGAAAAATTCCGGGAGATCAGGAAATTTAGAGCATAAGAATGGTTTATTTTTATACCTATTTCCCTTGTCATTTCCTTTTCCCATTCCAGTCCCTCTGAGAAGAACCAATTAACTTGAGACATTTTCCACATTCATTAGTATCTTCATTAAAAAAAAAAAGCAAAATTATTTCAAGACTGGTATTTTATGCCCAGTAAACTATGATAATGTTGCCTGTCAGAGTGCAGCAAATAGAGGAAGCACTAAAGATGTAAAACCTGTGAATAAATAAAACTGTTAAATTTTGCATCTGCACCTGTATCAGAATGGAACAGATGCCATTACAAAACAGCAGGTTGCTAAATAAAATGTACTTTAAGAAAGCAGGTTAGTGGCCGTAAATGAAAAGGTGATTGCCAAGGCTGTTGGAGCTAGTTGCTGGAAAAGAACCTGATTAGCACTTTTCAAGCGAAGAACAAACTGTTGTGACTTCAGCAAAACTCTCTAATGCTATCAGGCATGTAAGGAGTCACCAAAATGTCACCTGGGCTACATGCCACAATCAGAGTGGTAGCACAGGCAGGGAGACAGGAGTGCCCCGTCTGGATGCCATCCAGGGAGTCCTGGACCCACAAGGCATCTGCTGCTGGTACTGCTGCATGATCCCCTTCTCCCTCTCCCTCCCCTCTCTCCTCCTGCTATTTAGAGATGCCACAGCCACCGTGCCATGAGCACAACCAGTAGCAGAGCAGGTGATGGGGAGGAGTGCAGTACATGTGGGGCGTGAGAGCTGGTCCCTTCACATGTATGCTCTTCTCACCTGATTTGGCTGGCTGGGGATACTGCTCTAGGCCCAGAATGCTTCTTAGATGTATGCTCGAGTTTGGGCCTGATGCTTTGCTCCTTTGCTTCTTGGCCTCAGTAGAAAAACACTAAGTCAGTAATAGTGTAGGAGAGAGTTACTTTTGCTGTGTACGAATGGTTGGTTCCCTGCTGTTTATCACTGTATTTCTATGGGCTATATTACAAATCATTTTTTCATTATTATTATTTCTAATAATTTAGTGAAAACCACTAACAGATTCTTTCTCACTGCTCTCTTTCTTTTTTACTACTGAGGGGGCTGGAATTGGCTCAAGCTGTCCAGCCAAAATGGTGTATAATATCCAGAAGTCCTCAGATGGCATAAGACCAAGGTAGCTGCTTCTTACACCCACTCATCTTAATTCTTTGCTATGGAGATATGAAGTCCAGAGCAGATTTTTCCTGTCCTTCAAAGATTTCTCAAATCATGTAGGGTGAACATTAGACACCAACCAATAGTGTACATTGGAGCAACCCCAACAAGTTTTTGTTTTACAATTAGAAAAGCCTGTGCATCAGCAATATGTCACACTTCCTCACGCTACTCTCTGTATTCTTTCCTTCTTGCCATGCTGAGCAAGTTGCCGTAGAGCTATCGGTTCTCGCTAGACTGGCAGCAACCCTGCTCTGACCCATTTACCCCAAATGGCTCTACAGTCTCCTGCAGTGAGAGTTGCCCAGCACAGACAGGTCTGACACTATTTTTTGGTGAAGTTCCAGCAACTTGCTCTGTAATTCCTAGCTGAATCTGTTTTTTCCTATTATTAGGGTTTTTAAGTTGCCAAGCTCAGCCAGCATTTCAGACTTAGGGTTTATGGCTAAAGTCAAGTACAGTCAATTCTGAAAGGAACACAAGGGTCTGGTTGCTGCTCGAATAAAGTGACCGGATCTTTAGTAGCTCCATCTCAACTATTAAAGGTAGAGAGAGAAAGAAGAGGAAAGGAAAATAAAAGCATTTCTGATGGAGCAAAACTGTCACCCCAGAAATAAAGTGGAGGAACCTTTCATAATTCTTAAACTGGTCTCACCAAACCTCTGGTAAGGTTAGAGAGGCTTTTTGGTTAGATGTCTTTAGTTCCCAAACTCCTGTTTCTTCAAGACCCCACTCAGAAAATTCAGTGTGCTGTCATGTGAAAGATGAAAGTTTTCCTGACTAAATTATCAAGAAAGATTACAACTGCTTTCAATGACTGCTTGCAAAATATTGTTCTTCCTGGGAAAAAAAAAATGGCCCCATTTTTAAGGAAGGGGCTTTGCATACGACTGCTACACTGTAGGTTCAGACATAGATAAGAGAATTTTAAATGCAAAATTTAATATGAGAAACATAATAGCTGTTTGAGTTCTTGATAGGCACAATATGAATGGTGAGTTTCTGATCTTCATCACAAACAGCAGTGAATACAGCCTCCACCTCTCAGTCATATTTGCTGAAGTAATTTAGTATCTGTTATCATGTTGCCTAAATGGTTTCATTACACACAGAAGACAAATCTGAGCCAAGTATCTCAAATATCTTTCAGAGTTTGTGAGCACAACATCTTATAATAGAAAGCATTTAACTGTCAGAGTGCTGCAAAAATCTCATGCTTAAGAATTTTACGTATAGGACAGTTCACCTCAGAAATTATGTTTAGCTTTTTAAAGTAATATTTTTCTAATTTTAATCAGCTTAATTCTTCAATCTCCTATACTTAAAAATACAGGAAACAAGAATTAGACAATGGATAAAAGAGCTCATAATAGCTAAAACAAAATTTCCTCCCATGAAGTCAGAGATCTGAATCTTGCAGAAATATCAAAGTACTGCATATATTTTCTGTCCACTAAACTAAATATTTTAAAATACCATAGAGGCTTTTAAAAATAAATACCTTACTTAGAGCACTATTCCTCCTAAAAATATTTTTAAGAAACACAATTGTGTTTTTGGTTTCTATATTGTTCAAAGAAGAAAAGAAAATCTGATGAAACAGAAGCCAGAAAACAGAGCAAATGCTGTAGTGTTCCTGTAGAAAGGTAAACAAACAAACAAAAAACCACTATGGGAGAAGATGTACTGAGCTATCCAGGGCGAGACTGTAATGGCAGTGAAGGGAATCACATATGCCACATTAGGAAAGGGAAACCAGATTTAAAGCTAAGTCATTCCCACTACATAGAATAAAAAAGATAACCTAAACATATACACACATTCTGTTGGCTTTACTTGTCCCTGCCACACACCTATGGATTTCAATGGTTGATTAAGGATTTGGGAGGTTTTTACATTTTCATGGGTCTGCTGCTTTCTTGGCAATACAAACTCTTTCCTTGACAGTATACTGCACGTGAAAGATGGATGTTAACAAAAAGAAATGCCAAATGTCCTCAAGCCAAGCTTAGAGCTCTGCCTTTCAGTGTTGTCCATGGAGCTGGTTGTACAATACTCACCCTGCTCTAATCATTAGTGATATCTGTGCCTGTGCAGCAAGGAAGATGAAGTGATAGAGCCATAGCACCTTATGTGAAGAAAAGATGTCTAATATTTGTGAATGTTTTCTAAATTTTCAAATAACAGCTGAGACTCTCTGTTCTGATGGCACAGGCACCTTTGCAGTGGAAAGATCAGCAATAAATGTTACCTAAAACAGTATTTGATTAGCACAGGAATAGCTGTAGCTAAATTTTGCGAGCCTTTTGTCTCATGAATTATGACTTCGGGTTTGATCCAGCTCCTACTGAAGTCAACAAGAGTCTTTCCATTGACGTTTGAGAGAAACTGGATATAGACAGACCTACAAATTCAGTAGTCTTTGGGCAAAACTCTTTTGGCTTCAGCTGGAGAAAAGCAGCCCAAAAAGGCTGTAAATATTTCAGGATGGAGTTATATACTTGTGCTGACACAGCAGACAGTTTCGTTTTATCTGGACATAAAGAGCATTTCAGGCAACTTCTGGATTTTAGCTGGTTAGAGCAGAGTTTTAAAATTCACAAAATACTGCATTAGAAGTGGCAGATGTATTCCTTACTACTGTGGGTCAATGTGAAACACTTAGGGGGAAAGTAGAACAGCTTGAGAGAACTTGCCATTCACTAAATGGCTGCATGTTCTTGGGGGTTAACGGCAACTTTGGATTTGAGCATTTTGGCACATCCATGGGTCAGCAGAACTCTAATGCAGCCTTTCTTAGAGTTATTGCATGACTGGACTTGTATAGTGTGAATGATTGATTCAGAGAGGTTGAGCCTCCTCCCTGTGCCTGAGAGGATCCTTTAGAGAGCCATTTTCTGTGTTTGCTCAAGTTTCCTGGAGAGATTAAATATGTGCAGTGAGGCTATTACTAGAACTAGTGGAAGGGGGTGGGAGAACCTCACAGATCTTCAGAGCTAGAAAATTGCTATGAGATTCAAGTTCTCCAGCACAAGGACATGTTAGGAGTGGGTCAAGAACAAAGGTGTGAACAAATCTCTGAAATCCTCAAAGGGACCAGATGGGATTTAAGTAAATGGACACTGAGCTACCCATGTCTGGAAATAAACACGCTGTATGGGGGAATAGAAGTACGTGCATTGTGGGGATGGCAGGAAATTCAGTTTCCCCATTAGAAGATCTGGCATGTGTTGTGCATTGACTGATGTTAATGAAGCAGACTATATTTTCATCATTGCCTGGTAACTCTGGCTCTGCTGGTGTATTTGTGCATGCTAAGTCTGTGCATGTAAAAAGGACATTTTTCTCTCTCTTTCTTCACCTTCTCTTCCCTTCAGTGGACAAATCTGGCAGGTGGTTACTGCCTTTACCTCTGCTTCTGCATGACCTCTCCTGAGAACAAACACTGTATGTGAAAGCTTTCCCCTGCAAATTTTTATAGCTTTACTAAAAATATTGTACACACACACTTAAAAAGATGTCTTATCAGCATAAAATAATGTGGAAGCCCTTTTAGAGTAAATTACTGTAGGAAAAACATATCCTTCCTCTCCTCACACAATATCAACACATACCATTATTACGTATGTGTTCCTGTCTCAAGTCCAACCACGTGTACTGCTACGTATTGAAATGTCTGTACATTAGACAGTTACTTACTTTGAGCAGCTTCAAAAATTGCAAGCAAATTTTTAAGCACGTTCTGTGCTTCGTCCTTATGGCCCAGTTCCTGTTATCCATCAAGTCTGTTTTAAAATAGGACGCGTTTTTGGTACTGCAAAGTCAACAGTGCTGGAAAGTTGGCAGGTAYACTTGTTTAAACAACATTCCCAAGTAGTGTCCTGGCAGGTGTTTCCAGAGTACTTTGAGCACAATTCTTTGGATGGGATATTTGCCAAAGTACATAGCAACAGGGAAAAAAGTGTTTTCCTTTTACTGCAGTTGGGACAGTGCAGTGTTTTAGATGCTGCGCTGTGCATCCATTTCAGGAGCTTATTTTGGCACAGGGTCAGAGCCTATACAATGGTAAAATACACAGCATCTTCCTGTCTGTTTAATGCAAGTGAGCTCCAGAATACCAGCTGGTAGGTTATCTTTCTGGCAATGGTCCAGCCTCTGACATGCCTCTTGTACCGATCTAGTCTTTCAGCTATATAGAAACCCTTTACCTTAGAACTCCTTACCATAGACCATCATGCTGCAAGGGTTTCTGCAAGTCCAGAACAAATGTTCATTTCATAGCTGGCCAAAGGAACAAAATGGGAAGGGTGGGTGAGGCAGGAGAGGGATCAGAGAAGCCTTGTCTACCTGGCACTGATTTCTGTTACAGCTGAACCTAGCTTTGCTTAATTGAAACCTGTCCTTTAGATTTGAAAAAAACACRACTGGTTTTATAATCCTTCTGGCAGCCTGTCCACTTCTCAGTATGTGTTCTAGACCTAAAATTACCCTCTGTATTATCCATGCAGAAATAGTCTCTTAGATATGTATACTCTTAGATACATACAAAYGCTCTCTGACCTAAAATAGAAACAGGTATGTGGAACAGTAAACAGACATCAAAGGCTAAAGGGAACATTAACTGTGGGGTATGCTGTTTTGAAATTTTAACTTTAATGCTATGCTGAAATAAGCCCTGTTCAAAGACGTGGTCACAGCATGTTTGGTTGTTAAATGAGTACTTCGTAGTCTAATACCAGAGCTGCAGCTGCAGGTGACCTGTACTCATGCAGCCTTGGCACAGGTTATGGAGAGTGCTCTATGGCACAAAACTGGTTTCCAAAATAAGGGCTTTCATCTCAAATCCAATTCTAGCCCTGGGTTATAAAGATAAAGACCTGGGTCAAACCAAAGCACTTGTATTTTCCTGGGTGTGTAGACAGGCTAATGCAAAAGTTTCCGATGTGACCTACTCCAACCACTTCAGAACCTTTGACCATGGAAGTGACTGTGTAAGCATCCGTACTGCCAGTTATTTCACTTGAGCTGTTACTATGCATGTGACACAACTCCATACTGCCTCCTTACTCACCCCTTTACTCACCCCCTTACTCACTTGCCCCACCTGCTATATAGTGAGCTACCAATACCTTCACCTTTCTCATTTGTAACTTCTGCAAGTTGGCATAGGTGCAGAAACCTGTAGTACTCTGTAAGCTGCAAATGACAATATCATGTGGCAAATACTGCAGAAAGACAAGCAGTGTGGGTGGTAACTTTTTTCTGTTTCATTTTGTAAAAATCTCCATTCTCTATTGAAATTGTCTGGCATGGAATTTTCAGGTTGCCAGAGTAGGCTGCCATCAAATCCAGCTGGCCTGGCTACAAAATGTGTGGACTGGCAAGGGCCGTCCCTTGTCCTTTCTAACTGCCAACCTTCCTGTTTCACTGAGCCTGTCCTGTTTCCCACCCAAAATTCACCTTGGCCTGAGCTAGAGGCAGGCTCTTCTCTAGGGGCTAGGCTTCTCTAGGGAGTTGTGACTCTGCCTGTCTTCTTCAAAACTAACTTTAAAGCTCTCCTGTTGTGAATATTTTGTAGGTGACTATTCCCATTACTTTTCTTTGCCTTTTATGTGTAAGTAGAAGGGGGAGCTTGTTTTTATTATTGTATGTTATATAGGTTAGAGAGCCTAGGCGTACGCATATGGACAGGGATGCTGTGGGACTAGGCACTGTGCAAACACAACACAAACACAGGCAGCCCAGCATCAGACACCTCCTTGTCCAGGTGTAAGGTGTGGATGGGCAGGAGAGCAGGAGGATGCAACTAAACACTACAGGGTGTCATGGTAGTTCTGAGCAGCCCTGCTCTTATTAGACTGTGCCATTATGACCATTGCAGCAAACAAAAGTTTTCAGCAGGCTTTATAAGAAAAACTAACTGTCCAAAACAAAGCACGAGTCATCACTTCAGGGGAGCCCAGCCCAGATAAGATACTTAAATACTATTATCGTGGGGAAGAGTCTACAGTAAGTTTTTTCTAATAAGTCCTTAATAAATTGTTTTATATTACATTGTGTAATAACTGTGTTAAAGAATGAAACAAAGAAACACGAAACAAAGAAAACGTGCAACGGATCCAGGGGAATCAGTTATTCAATTCCTAGTTTTGGTGTTTGACTTACAAAACCACTTCTCAGTGGTACATATAGATACTTGAGTATTACTGGGGCATCATAGCCGCATTAGCTAAGCGTCCTTTTCTCTTGCTTTGTAGACATAACCTAGTTGTCAATCATTTAATATTCTTAGAGGCTGACATTCACTCTGATGCTGGCTCTGTCCCTAGGGAAGAAAGTAACCCAAGAAAGTAAATATAAATGCTTTAAGTCTGGGTGAAGCAAAATTTGAGTGAATATCTCCAGAAATGTTTATAGTATTTGCCAGGCTATGTTGCTCAGATTAACAATAGAGTGAAGAATACTAGTACTAGCACTGCTCATAAAAAAAGCTGTATTCTGAGTTGTTATTGGAATCCTAAGCATTTCCAAGTGTTGTGCATGGTTTACAATAGTAAGGATGGAAATTTTCCCAGCCTCCTTTTCCTTTTTGTTTCAACTTTTTCTACACTTGCGAAGGATACTAGACTGACAAGCCTAGAGAATACTCATTTGTCTTGCCATAGATCATATACGCTCCTGATGTTTGGGCTTTTCCACTCTGACCTATGATCATATGTCTTGTTTGATGTGATTTCTTTATGTTGGAGCTGTCTGCCTTCTCCACATAATGGAGTAAGAGCATCACCATTTTCCATAAAAAAAAACCCTTATTCCATTCAAGTTGCATAAACCCACCATGGACATCAATGTGAACACAATCACTTTCAGTGATGATAATGCTTTCTAGTCATTACCAAAGTAGGCCAGATAAAGGCTAGTGACGTAAAAACCTCAAAATTACTTTATTAATCCTGTAAATCTCTGGATTCTTCAACCAGAAGGTTGACCTGCTGCATCTGACTGGTGGTCAGGCTGATGGAGATTCCTTTTCAAGGGAATAAGAATTTTTGATTCCCTAATAATTTGGACTAGGCATATATTTTCAAACAACTTGCCTTTCACTTCTGGGGTTTCCTGAAAACTATTACTTTTGAAGAAGCTTCTTTTAGCTAGTAAGTGCTCCTGTTCAGGAGGGTGCATTAATGGTGTAGTTTTTCTAAAGGAAAATCTTTAGACATATGTGATCTCACAGATTTGCATCAGTCAGACAGGGCCTTGGAGATGGAGCTTTGGAAACTGCAACAGAAATTTTGGAAGAAGGTCCAAACCTTAGGGGACACTGACTGCCATTCTTACAGATACTTTTTGAAAGAGGAATGTTCTTGAATATTTTACTTCCCTTACAGTTCTGGATGTAACTTTACTCCAATGCTGGTGTAGCTTTCTCTAGAGTGGGCAAAGGTCTTGCAACCAAAATGGAATTTCTGTGAGTGTGGTTACAACATGCTTCCTCCAGAGAACCTGACAAGGAAAACAGGGAGGAATGTGCTGAGCAATCAGTGTGGGGTTTTTTTTTTCCAAGCATGCTAATGCCTGTCACCCTCTTTGAACAATCACTTCTGAAATTTGTGGGAGTTTATCAGTAGCACTGCCAAATTACCAACAAGGATTCAGTTAAATCAACTGTTCAGACTGCAAAGAAATCACCACATCTTTTCCTCTGTTGAGTGCAAGGTGCATAATAATAATTCAGTGGACATTTTCCTGTAGAAAATAGAAATTACTAAAAGCTTTAAAACAAAATRTTTTCTAAGCCTAGCTGAATGGTCACCAGATTGCTGAGTTGGAGCCAGCTTTCAGATCCCTGTTTGTTTGGAGCTCTGTCTAGGCACAGCTTCTAAATCAGCTTACCAGCACACCTCTGTGAAACAGATCCTCTGTCTAGTATCTCTCATCAGCATGTGCTGCCATAGCATTCAGCTGCCAGAGACCCAAGTATCAGATCTGACACATCCCATTTCCTTTACTCATCTCACTAACTAAAATATGTCCAGAGTTCTAACCTTTGGATTTTGTGACCAATTAATATATGGGAKAGAGAATATCAGCTGGCTGAGTAGTCTGTTCAATTGCAAGGAACACAGACTTGGAAATCCCAGCCCATGCAGGACAGAAATATGGAATAACAAAATTTAAACATAGGAAGGACAAGAAAGAAGTAATGCATTAGAACTGCCTATTGGAAGGCAACTCACTTTCTAGCAAGACATGAGGACAAGGCTAGGAAAGCAAAAGAGATTCCAGATTCTTTGGAAGGGTGCTGTGGCCAGGACTCTCAGGAAAGGATTCTCAGTGAAGACACTAAGAAAAGATGATGTATGTAATGTAGACTGTTTTCTTACAGGCTGTTGTGTCCTGAGCTTTGTCAATAAGGCATCTCATTTTAACAGTTGTTACAATTGTGTTCTGTTCTGTGACACCATCTAGTTATAACTATTCCAGCCTTGTTTTAAAAATAACTGCAGGACCCAAGAATYTGTTTCCCAAGCCAAAATCTGAAATTATCTTCAGACTTCTAGATGCATGCAAGAATTGCTAGGCTTGAAGTGACCATTCCCTCATAACATCTTAAATACCAGAGACAGCCAAATGATTGTCCACATTTTCTTTGAAAAGAAAATTAATTATTATAAGGCAATAAYGATTCAACATTTCCTTTTGTTTTGTAAAACCTGTTACTAGTTCACTGTTAATTCTCAGCTTCTAACTTGCTGAACAAAAGTAATGAATGTATTTCCAATATATCCTTCTCCTTTACATTTTTTTTTTTACCAAATAAATTCACTAATAACATTCTTAGAAACTATGAATTTTAAGTGCATATTAGGGTTCACCTGCAGAAAATAAATTTTCGACTCACGAAACCTAATTTTTAGACAAGATAATCTCAAGCAATCATGTTTCAGCAGCTTAAATAACTCCATCTCAGCTCAAAATTATTGCCATGCAATTGAGTCATTGTAACAGACCATCGCCATGCTTTTAAACCAGTGCTGAGCAGAGTCAAATGAGTTACTGCAAATAACCGCTAGTTGTTATTTTGCCACTGAACAGGAAAAATACTCTGTGGTCAATGTATCCAAACCAGACTAACCCACAGTCTTTGAATTTTAAGTATTGAATATCCTTACCCAACTGTCTGCAAATGATGCAGTCGCTGAACTTTGAAAAGCGTATGCATTGGAGGAAAATTGGAAGGTGCTCACAGATTTTTGCCAAAATTTTTATTTCATTGAAGTATGTGATTTGTTGCAAATTATTTACCGGTTCCACTAATGAGAGAGAGAGAGAGAGAAGAAAAGGAAAGTCGTACAAYAGCTTCAAAATAGAAAATGGAAGTAGCATTGAATGTCTTAGGCTACAGCGTAAGGAAGACATTTGTGCACACAGATCAGGCTTCAGCTGGTGCAGCAAACCATGTAAGATGGAATTCATATCCTATCACTTCAGTCATCTGGAAAGTAGATGTTTAATTTAGTAGCAGCCTCAGTTCACTCGATAGCCAGTGGCAAGTAGGCACCTCCTGGGAAAAGTCATCCACTTCGGATGGGTTAAATACTCCTCCACACTGATTACAGAGGAAGCCTCAGTAACCAGCTCAATAGCTCAGACAGCTGTCTTTCAGTAGGTTAATGTTAGGTGAGATGACTCCTACTTACAGGAGGGCCTAGCTTCCAGTCGGAGCCAAAATTACAGGTCAAAGTTTATCGTGTGCAGTAAATGCGTTTACATTATGCAAACAGTTCTTTGTCGCAAGGGCCTCCGGCTGGTGAGGGCCAAATGCATTYGTGACATGGTTGCCCTGTCCCTGGAGTGGTTCTTGCTCTGCGAAGCACAACAGCCCTGGGGCTGGCAGCACTGGGAAAGAGTGGCTCAGGGAACAATGGGCTCGTAGCTGAGCCGTGCACAAATGAGGAAAGGAAGCCATTTATCATCTCTAGGCCATAATGGAAAGCCACTTCCTATTAATTAGAGAAACACAGAAATTGAAAAAAGAAAACAAGAAACTTACGTAATATGAGCTCAGAGCTGGCTGATTTGCTAATGTAAAACACAGGGTGGAAAAAAAAGGCTGATAATGTGGAACAGTAGGGCATGACTGCTGATCTCATAGAAAAAACATGCGGAAAATACTATTCAAAACACTGGCAAAATGACTTCATGTGAAAGGCAGATTTCTGCTCTTCCAGTGGGCAGAATGTTCCAAAGGAACCTGCATGTGTCTGCCTGTGTGCTCTTTCCATTAGCAGGCGTGCAGACGGCTTGGGTGTCACAGGGCCAAATGGGCAGTGTTTGGTTCACATGCTGTGAGTATCTTCGTCCTAGATTACGAACCCGTTAGATTGCATCTGAGATATTTTTCCTTCTTGAGCCCTGGATGTAAGGCTAGGAGCATTTTCTGTGTTTTTGAGGGCTTGGGGGGCAAAAGAGAGTTCCTTATCAGATGCAGTCACTCACCTCTAGCTCTCTAGACCCAAATGGTAACAGAAGCAGAATTAGCAGCAGGATATGGCCAGTCCCTGTTTTTTTAAACTGGAGTCTGGAGCATGGGCAAATGACCCAGGGACACTCCCTACTAATTCCACTTAGTAACCACAGACACTTTTTATTATTTTCATAGTAGTTATGAATGACTGAAGAAATAGGCGTTAGTTCAGGTAGATTTAAAAAAACCACCCATGATACTGTAAAAAATGACAATTTACCAGACAAAACTCCCCTTCTTTTTCATGTACAGCAAAGAAGGTTTAACAGTGATTGCTTTAGGAAGAGATAGTATGTTGCACTAAAATAGGAGATATCCAGTATTTTGCATGGCAGTATAAGGTGGTGTTCAAAATCTTTAGTAGCTCCTAAAATTTTAGGAGGATTTTCTCCATGTGCTTATGAATTCTGGCTCCCACTATTACACACTCAAGCACTACACTCTTTTGCTGTTATTGGCAGGAAAATGAGTTTGACAGGGGCTGATCAGAGGCTTGAGAAACAAAACTGTTGGCCTCTGTTTCTCATGCTGTTTTTCCCGCCCTTACAAAATCTATAATAAGCCTGGGCATTGAATGAGATCCCACACATGCTGAGAAATGAACAGCTAATAAAAAGAGACCCCAGACGTCCCTTTGGAGGTGAACATGGTCCTCTCCTGAACAGGCATCTCTCCATCACTTGACCGGAGGTAAATGTGCCACATCAGCACTAATTGTGTGACCACAGTCTCTGTCACCTCCTTCCTTCCTAGCAAACCTATGCTTCCTATCTGTGTATTTTTGGAAACATCAGAGCAAAGACAAAACTGAAGTTTTAACCCTTGCCCAATACAAAAAAGCTGTGGAGTCCTTTTACCCTGGGTAATAGGTGTTTGTTTGAGTGTTGGTGTATTATTTTGTCTTTACTTGCCAGCTTCTCTGACACCCGGTGTTATGACACAGAGGCACCTTCTAATTCTTTGACAAGTCCAGTAGCTAAATGAATTATTTTATTGCTCATAACTGTTACATGCACCATCTTGCCTTGGTAGTGTTATCATCTGGCTTAAACTAGTATGCTTCATGTAAAAGCAACCAGGAGTGCCCAGTTTTAGGCAACAGTATTTTTGTTAGGTTAGACACTGAGCTAACTCAGATGTAGCTTATACTGGCTTTTGGTTCTTTTTAAAGAGCTGTGCAGATGCCATGGCAACTGACCCAGGCTAAGAGAGGCAGGCTGGGCATTACTAAATGAGGCTTTGAGCTTTTTAGTGCAGTTCACTGCAGAATAACCTGACCTCCATATATGTGGCACTCAATCAGGCTTTTAAAGTATTTTTTTTCATTAAGGAAATGTTTTTATAATTTCTGGCCTGAGGCAAAACAGCCTTGGCATTTGCAAAGGCTCTAAAGATTGTTCATATTTGACTAGTCCCTATCGCTCCAGCAAACCGAGCATAGGAATGGCATAGGGGATTCGGAGTGTATCAGGAGTTTGTCTTTTTCTGTTATTCATAGAGGAAACATAGTGCATAATAAAACTTTATTCTGAGTCATTGCATTTACCAAGAATAGATCTACAAGCTCCAATAGTCTGCAACAGAGATCAGCAAGAAAGGCAGGAAAGCCAAAGATGGCACACAGGCATTTTTTCATGCTATGTGATCTAGAGCTAGGAGCAACATCGTGAAAGAGAGATCTGTAAATGGCAACACCTCCCTGCTTCTGTTTAAATCTAAATTGAGCTGGAAACCATTGTCTCATAAAGAATTGAGATGCCATCAGTAAAACTTTCTCTCGTGGAGGTGCAACATGTCCTGGATTCTTGTGTATTTTTACTAGGCAGGTTTTAATCTCTATTTTGGGGGAAGAAAATTACATCCTGATGCAACCCTTTCAGATAGGTTGCTGCCTCCTGACATAGAGCACTGGGCAAAATACCATATTACCTAGATAAGGAGGTTTTTGTAATGTAAATTGTGCCCCACATTTTCTCCTAAGAAAATTTTCTTTGCGCTCTCTCTCTTTCATTTTTAAAACAGCTGAAAATATGTCATATACCTTAATATAGGGTTGAAATCTTAATCCCAGGTTTATGAGGTCTATGAAACTGATATGTATTGTGCAATGTGGGAATTAATCCCAGGTGACCGCTAGGCAAGCCTGGTGTCTCTAGTTATCAAGTGCTAGTCTCTTACAAGTACGTGTGTGATCTGTGGGTTTTCCCATGTGTACAGTGTATTCTGTGTTACAATTTAATGAGATAAAGACAAGTGGAATGTGCACACTTAATCAGTTCAAATGATAGTATTTCCTAAGCCACATCACCAACCAAGGCTCACAGCTGTTCAGGCTCATTCCAGTGAATAATAGCTTTCAAAGAAAAATGAACCATAAAAAAATAGTAGAAATCAAAATGTAATTAGAGGCAACTGGTAATCTTTCTGTCCTAATTACAGCACTGCAATTGCCCTTACTTCAGAGAGAGAACTCCTGGGAGAATTTTGCCCACTGGATTGTTCAGGGAAAAAAATGAAAAACCTGTAATTTTTTTGTCCGTTTCCCTCTTGTGTGGTTTCTTCCTTTATCCTGAAGACTGTCAGGTTCATGTCCTTTTAATTTCATTGTCTGGGAACATGTTAGTTGTGGTATGGAAGTGACAAAGAGAAATTGAGGGTTTCTGAAATGTTATGGAAGAATTARGAAGAGTTTTAAGAGAGCAGAGCATGCTCTGCATCGCTGGAGAAATTTATCAGTGATGTAGTGATTTATCATTTTCAAGGGAAATTGTTTAGAAAGTACTTGAAACTAGTTTTATGGAGCAGGGTGTATTACTTCATCTATTTTGAACTTGGTGGRTTGTACATGTTTCTCCAAATTAAATGTACCCTCTCTCTTTGCTCCTCACCCTTCGTATCCGCTTTCCAGGACGTGTTTCTCTAGTGCCTGTTTTTGCCCTTTGCTAGATTGTCCATATTCCGAACAAAGTTGTTCTTCTCTTTTTTCCCCTCTTCACCTTCTCCRCTGTTATCTTGTCTTTCCTTTCCTATAATAAGCTGTTTAATCCTGTGGGTTTTCTAGCAGAGACTGTTGCGGGTATACTCTGGCTGTCTTCTGTAGGGCTTGTCCTTCCATCTCAGATGTCTCTCTGCTCACCAGATCCCTTCCACTGCCTCATTTGACTGTGACGGTGGGATTCAMTCATCTAAACATAAGTGTCCAAAGACATTTCAATGCCTTAGGGTATTACCTAAGGCCTTCAGTTGTCTGTCTTTAAATCTGTCATAGGGCCTGTGTTATATGAGGATGTCTTAGATACTCTAGGACACCTAAACTGAACTTGTTGACTGTGTTTAGGTAACTGAATTGTTTCCTTTTAGCCCCACTTCCTCTTCTCTGGCAAAACAACTTATTTTCTCAGTGACAAATACACAGTCTGCAGGCAGAAGCCAGCCTGTCAAATGGCTCCTCTCTGGCACATAGACTTCCTGGGAAGCTCCAGCCGTTGTTCCGCTTGTGAATTTTTTATACAGTATCAACTTCAGATACTTAAGAGTTCATAGAATCATAGAATCATTAAGGTTGGAAAAGACCTCTAAGATCATCAAGTCCAACCGTCAACCCAACACCACCATGCCCACTAAACCATGTCCCCAAGCGCCTCATCTACACGTCTTTTAAATACTTCCAGGGATGGTGACTCCACCACTTCCCTGGGCAGCCTGTTCCAATGCTTAACCACTCTTTCAGTAAAGAAATTTTTCCTAAKGTCCAATCTAAACCTCCCCTGGCACAACTTGAGGCCATTTCCTCTCATCCTATTGCTAGTTGCTTGGCAGAAGAGACCAACACCCACCTCGCTGCAACCTCCTTTCAGGTAGTTGTAGAGCGCGATATGGTCTCCCCTGAGCCTCCTCTTCTCCAGACTAAACAGTCCCAGTTCCCTCAGCTGCTCCTCGTAAGACTTGCTCTCCAGACCCTTCACCAG
>JAYKAV010001433.1:358617-510369 GCA_035582835.1 Phoebastria nigripes | reverse complement strand
GGTGGCAATGTTCCCCCCCGCATCCAATAGAGGATGGAGGTTCTCCTTGGCTCTCTTTTTGTTGTTAATGTATTTGTAAAAACATTTTTTGTTGTCTCTAACTACAGCGGCCAGATTGCGTTCTAGCTGGGAATAAGTAGACGTAGTCGGCAGGATATAGAAACATGAGTAAGTCTCTGTGCCACATCAAGGTTTATCCTTTGATAAACCGCTTTTACCATTGGGATATTGAAAAAAGAGAAGCAAATTATCACCCATACTTGAATCCACATCCTGGCTTACCTCACCATACATTTTCATAGGAGGCTTGACAGAAGGAAATGCATTCAGAATTCTATCCCACTTCTAGCATAAAATCCTCATTTCCCAGTTTGTGATTTTCACTTCCTACTCTCTGATAACCCTGTCTCTCTTTACTTTTCCCACATGAGTTCCAGTGAAAATGCAGCCCAGTCAGGCGTTTTGGGTGCAAGACGGAAAGACTGAACAAGAGCACCACCAGCTCAGATTCTGATACCATTTTTAGTGTCCTAGACCCTAACTCCATACAGAGCCTCTAGAGTAACTGTGAAGCACAGCACTACTTCAGACAAATAGGTCTTTGAAAACAGTGGCAACAGCCTAATTCTGCACCCACTAATATCTTGAGAAACCCAATGAATTCAGTATACTTCATCCATGAATTTGGCTGCCCTTTTTCTTTTCTTTTCAGGGTAAATAGTTGACCTTAAATGCCAGATTATGAAACAAACTACAGAAAATGTGATGTTTTTCTAAGAAATTAATACAATGTAACCATAGAATGTGCCTTGTCAGTCTGGACTCTGTCACCCTGGGATTTTCTTAGATGTGCAAGTATTACTGGAAGGAGTCAAAAGAAGTGACCCTTGGGACCCCTTTCTTATGGGAAGCAAAARCCAGGCAACACCATTTCTGTGGGAGGGTTGAATGGTGCTTCTTAAAGACAGCCTTAAGCAAGGTGGGAAAGCATCTGCCTGAAAATCATTTCCTTTGCCAAATTTTGTATCTCCTCCTCAATATCTTTGTAAAGGCATGCTGGGAAATCTGTGGGCAGTTGTTACCAGCAGTAGTTTTGCCTAATTTCCTGTCCAAAAAATTCATCAATTTTAGCCTAGTTTCCTGCCTTCAGACACAGCCAACATTTTGAGATATAAGTTAAGATAATGAACATTGCTGTGCACTTAGCCAGGTATATAGTGTTGTTCTTGTACTTGTGTGTGCGACAGGATTCCCTCTTGATCTCTCCAACCATTAGCTTATGCCCTGAAGACTGACTATGAAAAGAAGCAACATTTTTAGGTCATAGCCTGATCTTGTGGGGCAGTATCACAAGATGGTAGAAAACAAACACTCAGGCTTTCTTCTAGGTTTCTATTTTTTTTTCCTTTTTTTGTGTAATTATGAAGGAGTAATCAGTGTTCTGTCAAGCATTGTCAAGGCCTATGATACACATTTGTGCTACAGAGTCTGGGAGCTTGGCTCTTTTAACTTGTGCTAACACAAGGCAAGCATGAGAAAGTAGAATTTTTTTTTTTTAACAATAGCCTACTGGTTACAAAGCAAGAAGTGTTTAAGGAAAAAAAAAAAAAAAGGAAAGATTTGAACAAAAATAGAGTTAGCAAGACTTCTGGTGTCCTCTCACGGCAACATGGGGAGCTGAAGTGAGCCTGCCTCTGTCCCCCACCATGCTGCAGGCCACTGGCCTTACTTGGCAGCTCAGCAGCCACTTGCCATCACTGAGCATCTCCCCACTTTGCCAGGTGGCCAGCAGTCAGCCAGCCCTGTCTGAGGAATGGCTGAACTGTGTCTCTGTGGGGTTTGATAACTGAGACATTTTGCAAAAGAACCCAGCACCATCAGGGGAAGCATTTATAAAGCAACTGGAATCACTTCTCTGTAGTACTTTCCCAGACTTTTCCTGCCTCTCCTAGATCATTTTTCCCTCTCCTCCATTTTCATTTTCTCAGGTACTTGGGTAGCCACCCTAAAGTCTTTCTCATTTGCAGGGTTTTTATCCCTGCACACAGTACAGGGCCAGAAATCGGTCTCCACTGAAGGAGAAAGACTCCCCCTTAACTGCCTTTTAAGCCTTTCCTTAACTAGGCCTTTAAAGCATAGAGGAGATAGGAGGAACCAGGTTCAAAACTCTTAAAAGCATAAAGAATGCAGCTTTGCTGGGAAAAAGCATCCTAAATACCTCAGTTCCAAATACAATAATTAAGAATCAACAATATTTTTGTATCCACTGTAACACCAGGGTTAGGCAATACCATTCAGCAAGAACTTCTATGTATGTCATTGATCGTTGAGTCAAAATATTTTCTATGATAGGTCACAAAATGGTTTTGCAGCATTTCCACACAGCTGGAGAAATAATCATACAAGCAAAAGAACAGCAGCTGTGAGATTTCAAAGTCTTACCAGGAAAGGAATTCTGGAAATGTAACAGACATTTTAAAGTCCCCATCATCTGTCCAATCCCCCCATCTCTCTCCCTTTCTTGCCTACATATGTCTTAAACACCAAGTAAAATAAATTACTGATATGGTATAGTTCTGGTTTCCAATTTATACTATCTGATATTTGCAAAAAATCTATCCATAAATAAATGTAGAGCTCTCTGTCTTAGGGGTTGGATGTCTCAGCTTTAAGTATTAAATTGTTCTTTAAGAACCCATAAAGTATGGATACCCATTTGAATCCAGTAATTCCAGTCTGTGTTGTGAAACAAAGACAGAAAGGAAACCTCCAAAACTGGAAGCACTGTTGACTAACTTTCAGCCCACCAAACAACTGAACATACAGCTTGCCTTTTTTGGCATACTCCTAAGTCTCACAGAGAATACTGCTTACATGCGCTGTGGAATGAGCAGTTTCTTGAGCAGCAAGCACTGATTATCCTGGGACTGCAAGTTTGAAGAATATGGATGAACTGCAGGAAGAGAAAATGAAGTAGTAGGCAAGTGCAATCAGCATAGTGATTTTAGGGGCAAATTTTTCAGGGACTTGCTCTCCATCTTTGGAAATAGTTTGAGTTTGTTTAGATTTTCTTGAACGATTCCAATCTAGAGCATTTTTCCTCACACAAAAGGGACACTATTTTCAGTTTGCAAATCTTCAGCTAAAGCAAAAAAAGAGTTTATTTAGCGCTCTTGAATGCTGTTRTATGTATTTCACATACATCCTCTCAGCAATAGTATAATGCAGAGAAATACTGACCAGCATATATTTTGTTGTTCTTAAACCTTGCTTTTACTTCTTTGATTCATTATGAAGCGGCTTGGCACTATGGGTGCTCAACTTACCATATTCTGTAGGTACAATCTCTGTGGCCACCTGTAACAATAAACTCCTCTTGACCTCAATGGCAACAAGAATGTGTGTTAGGCAGAATCAAAGAACAGCACACAAGCACTCAGAAAGCAGGAACACTGAGCAGATGGCAGTCTCAGATTTACAATCTGAGAATCCACTGGTTTTATCAATATCATATAAATAGTTGAATGCATCTAGTGGTGATTTTGTCATACCTAAGTATGGGGCCGCAGCAATGAAGGATGTATTCTGGAAGGACTCAGCAGCCCTGTGCAGGGACAGATTCTTGGAGCTCAGTCCCTTTGGGCCATTTCAGTCACAGGCTGTCCAAGATTCCTCTTGTTCTCATGGGAGCCCAAGTGGGTTTTGTTTTATTCAGTTTGGAAAGCTTCTTTCTGGTTCCTGCACGGGTGCTAGGGCTTTTGAAAATCTGGTCATTTATTTGAGATGTTCAGCCCTTCTGAAAGGCAAGCTTGTACTGCAGTGTTTTGCATGCATATTCATACAGGACAGAAGTGAGGGAAAAAATCTCTCTTAGCCAGCACAGCCTGTTAAAAACCTACCAACAACACAGGGTAGTCATAGCTATGCCAAAGAAAAAGGTGTCTTCTGATGTATTTTGTGTCATGAGGAGTTATACAGAAGGTCTCCACTAGGAGGCTCTGCCAATTAATCCCCATTAGCCCAACTCTTCTGGTTCAGTTCTGCCTTGCAGGTGAGTTCCTACCAGGAGATGAGGGTTGGCCTGTTTTGCTAAGTGTTCAGAGTACATGGCATGGCTATAGATTTTGCTAGGGTGTTAGTGAAATACTTAGAAGGGAATTCTGCCTTAATATAAGTTACCTCACAGTTACTGCGAAGTGTGTCCACCCAAGCTTACCTCGTCTTGTCTTCCTGTGCGCCCACTGTCGAGCAATGCAACCACCATCACTTCTACCACGTCAAAATGCCTACTAGTAACTATCTAGATGAAGAACAGTCAGCTCAGGCTGAATCCAGGCAAGACCGAAGTGTCTCTGGCTGAAAGGGGAAACACTTTGAAGAGCTGGCCAAAACATTGTCACCACCCTTCCTCAAAAATATACAGTCCTTATTCATCAAAGTTATGGCTGACTCCTTGCTAGACTTGGATGATCAAATTTGCAGCAATTTCCAGAAATGCTTTCTCTCACCTTCAGCTCACTAGGAAACTCTGTCGTTTCCTTGTAGATGGGCATCTCGCCCCAGTGATTCATGCAGTTGTCACCTCCAGCCTGAACTCCTGTAATGGGAGTGGAATCCGAAACCTGTGAATGGATCCAGAAGGTGACTGCTGACTTTTTCCATGGTGTAAGGTGCTTTTAGCACAGTATGTCTGAACTCAAGTCCCTCAGCAGGCTTCCACTTTCTCTCAGTACCTGTTTACAGCCTTGGCCATCATTTTCAAAGCAACTGAAGAAATGTCAGGGACAGCTGCATACCTCTGATGTGCTGTAGATCAGGAGGTTCGGGAAAAAATATGTGAGAACTACTCACAATATGAATCTGGTTTTGCTTTGCTATGTCTGCACCTCTTGCCAAGGTAATCCTGCTGTGGAATGCTCTGCTGGATTCTGATCATCTTCATGAAATATTGCAGTTTTCCCTATGTGATTGGGCGGGGGGGGGGGGGGGGGGCGGCTTATTACCATATATGACACAATTCAACAGCTGTTTTTATTCCATAATCCCTTCCTCCTTTCTCCCAGCTTTCTCCCACCAAAAAACACTTAATGAATGTTGATCCCACAGAGCATATGCAAAGAATCCCATCCAGGCAACCAAGGAACTTCACTATTGCTTTTGATGTCCTGTGAAAGGTACTCAGATAGTACCTTGTTCTGTTTAGGATTTAAGTCTTACTAGCTCATTTTTTCACCTTCAGCCTCTTTCCAGCTTCTGCTACTTTTATTTCAAGGGAAGCCATAAAGGTTTTCAAGTATTCTGAGTTTTAAAACAATTTGAATTCTGAAGTTCCATGAGTGAGACCTCCTGAGGGCAAAAGTCAGTTAATGTGGTTTATTCACTTGGCTATCTGTGGAAAATTTATTTCAAAAATGCTTAAATACTGAGATGTTCTCTGCTGCTTCGAACTCGATTTGAGGTTGTTAAGATATTGTGTTTCTGATGTGATAACAAAAATGTTGGAATTAGTCAAGTAAAGGCAACTGTTTCATTTAGAATGAAAACACAGGAGGGTGGAAGGAGGCAGTATTTAGAGCTTGTTTCTAAAACAGTGAAATAATTTAATATTTAGGGTTATTTCAACAAGTGACTAAATCCTAGGGAGTACAGGTCAAACCACTGTAGAGAAAGTGGTTTTTATAAGATAGTAAAGAATGTGAATAAAAGTAAACTAAACTGAAAGGAATACTCCACCAAAATACACAATTTTCTTTGGAAAAGCAGGACAGTAAGGGTTGACGCAGAAGGCTTAGATGGAAGTGAGCATATGCAGACTGTTACTGCACTGAGGCTAAGACTTCAAAATGCATGCAAGATTATGTAAATTGCATAGCAAAAATGCTTTTGGTCTTCGAAGTATAAATCACTCTTGAGTCAGTATTCCCGTCACAAGGAAAATTCATGGGCAAACTGGCTTGCCTTCATCCTTTTTCATTGTGGAATATCTTGTAGACCTATAAGGTCCATGGCCAAAAGTTTTACCTGTCTGTATAGACCAGACTCAGATTTTGGAGATGTGCTTGAGCCTAAGTTGTGAAGCACCAGTTGGGAAACAGAGCTGCTTTGAATTAAACTGAGCAATAGGCCTGACTGGAATTCATATGACAGAAAGCCAGCTGTAAGTTTGTGGCTAACACAGATTTCTATGGACAGGAGGATTAAAAGCTCCTTCACACCAGTCAGGGGTTATAGCCTTGGTTATTCGTATAGCAAGAGAGCAGTTGTGTGTCTGTAAAGCTCTCCCCCAGTTTCCCTTTCAATCACCATTCTAGCTGCATTCTTTTCTGGCTAAGGGACATACATTGGCAAAACAAATCCTTGCTATGCTTTGGGACAACCTCACAGCCTAAACTCAACATCTGATGCATGTAATTAGTTCACAAAGTAGACCAAGTAAAGTCTTGTAGAAAATATGTATTTATGTATGACTCAATGTTTTGGGAGTAGGGCCTGTCTTTTGGTGCTGTGCATTCAGTGATTTATACGATCAGATGACAATTGCCAACTGCATTTCCATGTTACCACAGTGGACACTCACCGTAGCAATTTTAATTTTAATTTAAAGGTTGGGCCAGATGATCTTCTGAGGTCCCTTCCAACCTGGGCTATTCTATGATTCTATGATTAAATGAATTATTTGCTCTATTTCATGTATGTCACAGCTGCAAGAAAAAAAGAAATAATTATTCCAAACTGCCATTGTTGTAGAAAAACTGGGTAGGTAGGCAGGCAGGCAGGCAGGCACGTCCAGCACAGACATTACTTGTGGGAGCCATTGATGGGAAGAGCCTTTTTTCCCATTCATAGGGATTATTGCTGTGGAGAATGGGCAGACAAGAGAGTTTAGACAAGGCATTTGGTATGAGGTTAATTAATAAAATTCACAGAAATACCTCAGCATAAATTTCTACATCCCTGCCAGATTGAAGTTGTTTGTCCCAAGGCAGACCCCATGAGGCCGAAGCCATGGCTCTTCTTTTCTGCCATACATGGAGGAATTTCTATAAGAAATCCAAATTTATACCAGTAAAAAGAGCCTGGTACAAATTGCAGAGAAGCTCAGAGAGGAGGAAAGATTAATCCAAAACAAGAACACTAAAGAACCTCACTTTCCTAGCAGCCATGGATTAGAGAAGTGCTCTGCCCTGAGCCCACAGCCAGTGAGAAGAAGCAGCTGGAGCTATACAGATAGAGCTGCTGCACACACTTTTCCTACTATTCTCACACTCTTTCAGAGATTCCTGGAATTTATGGCCAGAAAGGACTTTTAGTTGATTTAGTCTGACCCACATATTTTTATTCTAACTTACTCCAGTAACTTGTGGTTAGTTGCAACTTCTATCTTCTCAATCTGAAGACATCAAGAAATACAGAATCCACCACTGCCTGCAACAGTTTGTCCAATGATCGGTCATGCTGATAATTTTTAAAAGAAAGTGTCTAATTTCAAAGGCATCTCTTTTAAGCCTCTGGTCATTGGTTATGTATGATTATTTTCCGGTATTTTCTCCAGATGAGGGTAATTAATGGAGACTTCTCAGTCTTATTCTAGGTGGCCCCCTCCTACTTGTGAAGGTGACTTCCCATGCTGAATTAATCTATAACAACAAGCTATCTAACAGTGTCCATGGAGACAAAGCATTGGTTTAACTCAAATATTTCATTTTAGTTTTGTATTTTGCTTAGCACAGAAGACTATCCCCCATCACCATCCTTCTGTAGAGACCTTGGACATTGTTACAATACAGCTAATGTATGACCATGGACATGTCATTCTGTCCCTCACCATTCATCCAGCCTTGAAAGACTATAACCCTTTGGTATGATAGCTGTACTTTCATTGTACTTACATTTATTTTTGTACAATAGTTAGCACCAATGTCCTGATCTCATTTGTATGTCTTTGTAACAGTGGACACTAATAATTGATGAGAAAGCTCTGACGAGAGCAAGGAAATGCCACTGTTCTTCAGTCTCTGCAGGTGGGAATTACGGCAGTTCCAATGCTTTGTAAGCTCTTCAAATCCAACCACTGGCCATACTTTTTCATTTACGTACAATCACTTTTACTGGATGTGGAAAACATCAACAAGAAAAATAACTTAAGAAAACAAGCTAATGTGGCAAGTTGTCTACAGTTACCTATGTAATTCTTTCCCTCTCCAGCTGTTCTGATTAATCTTTTGAACCCTGCCACAAAAGCTGCTGTGTTCTTTATAGCAGGATAGTAATAACAGTCACCACAGTTATTGCCAGTGCTTCTAAAACCTAAATTTTTATTCAAATCCAGAGAAGATTCTTCAGGGCAGCCTGAAATTAAACTTTAGTGTTTTTCTGAGTATTCCTCCATTCCATTGTTTTAGGGCAAAATGGGGTATGCAGGGGGAAGAGGAGTGGCAGTAAAAACAGAAAGATAAAAGCTTGAGAAAATTGTAAATATTTTTAAAATATTTTAATGGGAGATGCTTAGGGAGTGAAATGCCATTCCCTTTCAAAGCATACAAAATATGTATTTCTTTAAATTTCCTAAAAAGTCTTCACCAAATCTGTCCTTTCTAATGTCATGGGTAAGGGGAACTCCTGGGGAATAAGGGACTAAGCTGGTTGATCCAACAGATCCTTTTAGGCAAATCATAAAGAATGTTTCTTCTGCAACTTCCTCAGATCAGGGAAACCTGCTATAGTTGCTGCTTCCCTGTTTTCCTTCCTTTGTGGAACAGCAACACAGAGGAGTCATTTCTCAGGGGTATCACAACAAATGAATGCATGGATCCAATGGCTGTAGCTTGCACTGAAGGAAAACAACATTCCTGATCAGCTGAGCAATGTGAATTGCTTATGCTCCCAGCATGAGAGTTCTTGCTACCCGATAAGACTTCAGTACTTTAGGATCACTGACATTAGAAATTATAAAATCACCCAGAGTAAATAACAGTAAAATAGTTACAGTCCCTGGGAAAAGGTTTAGTATTTTGCTTTAGTATTAAAAGCAGCACCTTGCTAGTTGAGCTAAAGGAGCACTAATACCTTCACCCTTTCCAGAAAGATTCATGCTAAATCCTGATTGTCCAACGTAGATTGACATTAGCAAAGAAAAACAAATCCACAGATCTCTCTCTTAAGACACTGATTTGATCTATTTGGTTCTGATTACAATTCAAGAACCTCTGAGGAAGGCATGGTTTGTTCAAGGAAGAAGGTTGGACACCTTTGAATTTGCCCATATTTTATTCTTTGCCACAGCTCAGAGGGAGACCCCGTCACCTGTGGCATTAACTGGGCTAACCAAGTTACAAAAGTGCTTGAGCTTGAGCACTAACCTCATTACAAATATCAGTCAGTTTTAAACAATGCATTTGTGCAGTGCTCCATCTGAACAAGTCATATGTGTACAGCACTCTCCTCCTCCAAAGGAAGGCCAGATGGCACTGTTGCAAAAACTCATGCTAATTCTGCTAATCTGCGTGTGTGAACTGGTAGTCCTTGAACAACTGCTTATTGTCACTGGTGAGCCATTTCTTTCTAGTTCTCACCAGTAAAAATTGCTTTCCTGGCTTTAATCTCTCAGTGAAACCATTGTAGGTAAGTCTGCTGCCACAGCAATCAAACAAAATATTGTACAGTGCCAAGACATTATGCTACAAATGAATTCTCAGCACATAACTCTCCAAGAACATCTTTCCACCCAGTTAAAAAGGGGTGGGACTTTTTCTCTCGTTTCCCTTGGCAGTCTCTCCAACAACTGTCTCCCTAATTAAAACAATTCTATTGCAGATTATTTTGCCTGAACTTACTTTACTGAAAGAAATGATCCATACTAAGAGTTTTAAAGCACATTTGGAAGGTACGGTACAGGAAAGAAGAGACATACGATGTAAAAGGCAGGACAAGGTGTGGTTTGTGAAAGAGAAAATAAGCTAAATATCAGCTTGTTCCCAAATATCCAGCAGCTTACAGAACTTTAAAATCTGCTTTTTTTTCTTTCAATTTTAAGGTAGGAAAAGATTTTTTCATGAATTGTACGCATATCCCTACAGAAGAATTGCCATCAGCTTGAACAGTCTTTTTGCGGTAGAAGATATAGAGACWCTAACTCTCCTAGAAAAGGCAATGTACAACTGAAGGACAAGCTTCACTGACTGGAAGGGGCTCACCTCTCCCTCTGCCCTGTGGTGCTGGGGGTTGCCCACAGGGCTGTACTGATGGCTCTGGAAGGGGTGCACAGGGGTGCGCTGCTGTTTCTCTTGAGGGAACAATTCGCCATCATGGTTTCTTACAGAATTCAATTCTTCCCTTRCGTAAGGACTTGTGCGTGTACTGTAATGAAGCTGTTTTCTGGATAAAAGCCTGAAGCATTTCACAGTGCTAGGGAACTTCTGCTTATAGAAAAGCCAGTGTGTGGAAAGAGTTAAAAACATGACCTTGGTAACAATGGACTTCACTTTATCCAGGTACATCTCTGCCCACYTCCCAGTTGGTGGAAAGCATCCCACATAGTTATGTGAGCCTCACAGCGCTGTTGTATTGTGAGGCTGACCCCTTCAAAGATGCTCCCTGCCCCTTTCATAAATGTGAAAGTATTCCAAGTGTCTTATTGTCCAGTGACACGGACATTTAGTAGCTTGTTCCTTGCAGAACCTTTTTTTTATGTGTTTAAATCTTAAATCTCTTGCCTATACTCTCATGGTAAGAGCAGTAACAGAGCTGAGAGGTGACCATAAGTAACCGCATGAATTTCTTCCTCTTTCCTTCCTTACACAGCCTAACCTACATGCATAGTAGCTTGATGTGACAGGTGCTGCTGCAACTGCAGATTTTCCCAGGGCTCTGTTCTGATCTCTAAAGTCTGATAGAGTCTTTTTGCACTTCCTGCTTTTCTAAGCACTTAAAAACCAGCTGTCATTATCGGGCCTCTGAAATGAAATTCAGATATATGAAGATTTCCTTCATCCAACACAATGAAGTTTCACCCAGACTCTGAGCAGAAACTGCTGGTGTGTTTCAGAGGCTGACAACAGTCCAGGAGCACCGTGCAGCGTTGTGGAGGAGTGCTAGGTTAGTGATCAGAGGTCACTGAGACTGCTTAACAGTGACCGCAGCCACCCTCTGCTACTGATAGTGTTTCTTTCTACACGGCTGGAGAAGCGACTGTTTATACAAATAATCTTTATCACACTTTTACCAGGAAATTGCTTAACATGTATCTGAAGCTGAGCATGTTCAAGTTGAGCTCATTTCATTTCAAGCCAACTGCCATTTCTGTGCTGCTCAGTGAGCACAACCCATTCAATTTTAATTTTGTTACAAACAAAGAAAGATAACTAATAACATAAGCTTTAGAAAGACTCTTTCCTAGAGCAAGATGTTTTCCAAAACCCTTTCCAACACAGAACTAAGAGCAAAAACTGTTCTAAAAACTCCTGTGAGAGCCTGGGGAGTGCTGTGCTCTGCATACATTGCTGTCCTCTCCTTTGGACAACCGGTGTTCTGAGCCATTCAGCACACCGTCAGCTCTCACCTGCTTGGGTTGGACTTTGGCTTTAGACACTGGCAGAAACATGAAAACCATTGCCTTGGAATGGCTTGGCGGTCCACTCTCATCTGTTATCCTATCTCAGTGCTAAATCTGTTAGAGAAAACAACCTACCACTGCAGAAGCAACTACTAAAATGTATGAGGTCAAACCAAACAAAGACCTTTTTTTGGACATGTTTGTTGAGTTAATACTAAATAGAGAAGGCCATGTGTCTAATGAAATAAAATGTGGTCACAAAGTAGAGATGTCTACAGACCTAAGGTGTCTGATTGGCAACAAAATGTTAGGCATGTAGGAAAATTCCTGAAAATTCCAGTTGGCATTGATCTTACCTATATGACCTAAATCCCTTTTTTAAATCAGTGTCAAGAAAGGAAGACTTTACTGACTTCAGTGGGACAAAGGTCTGGCCTTAAATTTTGTACACACAGAGTTTTCAAAAATATCTAGAAATGGAGCTAAACCAGAACTACAGCCCCAGACCCCAAAGCTTTGAGGAAGTTTTGGGTGGAAGACAAGCTTTGCAGCTGGGCTTTGATCTGAATGGAGCAAGCCCAAACCTAGGATGAGATCTCCTGTGAATGCCGAAGAAAATTGTTTGGATCCAGACTCAGACTTTACAACTTGGGGCCCATCTCCTAAAATGGTGTAGATGAAGGCCAGAAATGGCTGCCTGCTGTAAAAGGAGGCAGAAAGCCCCCCACCAGCTGCGTACTCTGAGCAGCCTAGCTGCCTGTGTACAACAGTGTCAACATGGCAGGGGTAAGCCCACAAGGAAGTCTCTGTGGTAAACTGGTTTGCAAAAGCTGAAAGTGGTGTGCATCCTTTGTAGCACAATAGCAGAAGGTTATTCTGTGGCTGCTGCAAAACAACCTCTAATTCCTGTCTAGAGCTGCAAATGCAGCCTTTGCAAAATATGCGTTAGGCTTTGAAACCAAAGTTCACACTGGTTCCTGCTTATTGCATATTGGCTTACACGCTTTATCAGCACCTGCCAGTTCTCAGTTGTCACCACTTCTTTCACACTTGGAAGCTCACGTTGCTGGTCTATGACTGGCACCGAGTTACAAGTAGTAAGTGGTGATGTTAGCATGCCCCAGATGAATCACATTTGGTACTGCAGATGTCTTCTTAAGAGTCATCAACATGAACACTGCAAAGAGAATGATGTTTGCACCTGAAAGGCCATGTAGAAGAAAACATACTACAGTTATGAAGTACATATGTCATTTATGGTGCTTTCCACCTGGGAAGTATGCCTTATATACCCTAATATATAAGTCTCATCCACACTGTGGGGTAGTAATAATTACTTCCATGTCACACATGAGAAAACATGTCCACAGAGGTATGAGTTATCCCCCATCTTGTCCCTTCATGTGCCACACACAAAAGTCAACAGCAGAAATAAGAATAGATATACATCCTTGTCTAAAAATCTGCTCAGTGCTGTAAGAAAAGGGACTATTTTTTTTAGGTCATAATGATCACTCATGAGAAAATAAATTTACCTGTGCTTCCCAGGGGTCTCTCTCTCCACTATGCATTCCAGCTGGGGATCTTTGAGCACTTCACAGGGAGTAGTGTRTCTCAGTCTATGAGAATCATCGGGTTTCCTCTGGTTCTTAGAAAGCTCGTATGGCTCCCCGGAGAGAGGTGCAGGCTGTTGGCATGCATGGTGCAACTGTGATAATTTGTAGCTTGAGTGGTTTATTCCAATGCAAAAAACCAATAGTTTTTTGCAAAAAATAGCAGGGGAAAAAAAGACTCAGGTCTTTCTAGGGGTTACCTCCAGCTGTTGTCTCCAGTGGAAGATTATGAGTTACACTTATGGCTATTTGACTGCAGTTCAGTGAGGTGAAGGTCTACGTGTCTATGTAGAACAGGCAAAATGGTACCTTGCTCCCTTCATCACCTCCATGAGCTGCCTGCCTTCTGGTTGCCAGTGAAGCCCCTTCAAAGGCATGGCTTCCTTTGCCATGAGGTGGGTGGACAGTAAGCAGAAAACAGGAAGGCAATGGAGCTTGACTCCATGCTCCAGCTTTATCATGCAATGCGACTGCAGCTGGCCCTATTTGTGATGCCACGTGGAAGGAATTGTGACTTTCAGGGGATGTTCTGCGTGACTGAAGACTTTTGGAGCCTGTGTACTAAATGATTGGGCTGAGAGCCATGTCTGGCTTGGTATGGGGAAGGAAAGGAACAATACTTGAGCTGTCTCTGTAAATTTGTTCTTTGCCAGATTCTTATTGTTCTCACTGACACCCAAGAGGATGAACAACATCAAAACTAATCAATAAGCAGCAGTGAGATATCCAAGTTCTTAAAGAGTCCAAGACAGCACTTTCTCAATGTTTTTGGTGTAGAAAGGCAGTGATGAAAAGCCTCTTGTCAATGATTATATCACTGTGGCACCACCAAACTTTAATCGCAGTATTAAAGGCAATTCAGTGCTAAAAACCTCGTTTACCTTTTAAATTCTTTCGCCCACTGCAGCTAAGTAAGGAAAGAAATTCAACAATGACCTAGTAGGTGTTTTGGATTGCTTTTTTTTCTTGAATCTTTATTGATTTTAAGAAACGTTACATGAAATACCATGTAAAAGCTTCCACAAGAGCCATGGAGGATAATCCATACAGGATGGGCAGGGACACGTACCCCAGCATTCCTTCGAGTGGCACAGCAACCCAAAGCAAGTATGTCAGACCCTGCCAGCCGAGGCTGATGCACAGCAAGCTGGGCAGTGGGCTGAGTGGGTCGAGCGGGCCGAGCAGGTGGTGGCAGTTGGCAGGAACTCAGAGAGGCTAGAAATAGCAGCAAGGAGACTGAGAGAGAGGACTCAGGAACTGGAAGGAGCAGGTGAAGAATGCACCGATGGCAAGGGGGAAGGCAGGACAGAAAGGAGATGCTCTGAGACTGAAACGTCCTGCTACAGCTCTGGGTTATGGTAAAGGTCTGCTGGTGTTTTAGCTTCCAGTTCAGTTACATGGAAGATAGGTCTTCACTGCAGTCAGCATAGGCTCTGGTAACCTGGATCTTAGTGTGTAAGTTAGCCTAATCTACTTTTGTTCCCTCTGGGTCTCCCAGGGAGAGTGTGTCAAGCAAGTCTGGGAGTGCATCTTGGTGCGGCATTCATCTGAGCTAATGATCCAGTTCCTGGGAAGGGTGGAAGAGCTCACAGCCAGGGCAAACTGTGGGACAGCACCGGAAGATGTTCAGCACTCTCATGAGTCAATTTGTGTCCTTGCTGCAAATTAAGCACATTTGTGCAGTGCAAATAGGATCTATACTCCCCGATATGCCACTAAGCTTCATGAGCAGATCAGTGAGGAATGGAAACAGGTTCTGTACAGGAGGCCAACTCATTCTGCAACGCCAGCCCCAGTTCAGCTACACCCTGCCAGCACCACACACATGTATATGATTGCACTGGTAGAAAAAGTGGACCTCAGTGTCATGGCTTTTTCCAGGGCTTTACATATCAGCTTATCAACACATCTGAGAATAACTAGAAGAAATTGTTGAGGGCAGTAATGGAATGGAGACCAGCATGGGCTGGGACTCTTCACTGTGGTTAACAGGGCAAATAAAAGAGCTGTAAAGCGTATTATGCCACTCTCATTTCACAATGCCCTTTATTCTGGGCTTTGACTAAAAGACACTATATGAGACCCAGAAGTTTTACCACTGATAAATTAACTCAGTGTGGTTGTTGCTAGTTGTGAAACTAATAGTCAGGAATTGCTTCTGAATGAAATGTTAATGCGCACACACAAACGCACAAGCAGACACACTTTTGAAGCAGCAGCTTGTTAAGTCTAACAGTGCCATAGTCTGAAATAGCAGTAATTGCAAAGATGTTAAAAAAAGGATTTATTTTTAAAATAGCAGTCTGTAATTGACACCCAGAGGAAAAGTCAATGGAGATAGATTAAAACACTCAGAACAAATAAACTGAAAGGAGAGAGATATTAGAGAATAGGAGAAATAAGGGAAAGGAACACAAGGAAAGGAGACAAAAAAAGGCAACAAAATGAAGAAAAGCAAGACATGCCAATTCAGAACAGCATGCCCTTTAAAGGAAAAACATTGAAATCATACAAGAGTAACGTCATGCAGACAGCTGTAAATTACTTTTTGTTTGTGATGGAGATTACTGAAGTTGATTTTTCAATCTTTTCTTATTTTTGAATCACAGTAAAAAATCATCAAAGAAAGGTAGAGATGAAAACCAGGCTAATATTTATGGCAAGCAAATACATGCATCAAATGGCAAGTACTATAAAAGCTCTTCAGAAGATTCAGTCTGACTTCAACTGAGGATCTCCTCACTCACTAATGAGCATCACTACACTTTTCCAGTTGCCTGGCTGTCTCGTTTACCTCACCATAAAACCTACAAAATCCTCAATTTCTAAGCAGTTTTTATATTAAATGGGCAGCGATCCCTCAGGACAGGAGGGCTCCCACTGCTGCATGATTCAGAGATCAAATTGTGGTAGCACTGGACAAGATGTGTCCTTATCTATACTTCAAAGCATGTGAAGAGACAACAAATATTCACTCACACTCTCATCCCTCATCAGTCTCAATTGCACTTCGATTTGTAGTAGGCAGGAGAATTACCAAATCACTTTCTCCAGCCATAGGTCACCAGAGACACGAAAATGTTCTTACAGACAGGGCAAAGATGAGCGAGAAATGTTATGCACCTTTGTATAGAAAGGAAGACTGACTTTAAACCAGTAATGCTCATTTATTCCCTCACTGCAGTCAATATCTGGATGTGGAACCTGGGGAATTGACACTCCAGAAATGCCAAATTGACAGAAAATACATAGTGTTATTTCTCCATAGACAGCGGAGTCAATCATGCATCTTTTATTAACTGCAAAGCATCTAATTCTCAGTTACATTGAGGACTATTTGTAACATTTTAATATTGTAAAAGGGTAATAAAATGGGTGTAAATTGCACTAAAGCTTTCTCTAATAGCCCCTATATTGTTATAGTGATGCAGAGTGCCTTGACTATCACTGAGGCTGTGGATTAACAACCCCTCCCTGATCCTTGCAGAAGTCTTCAATGCCCCCAAGGTTAGTCCCAATCTACCAGATGGAGTCGGTATCCTTCACACCTATTGAGAGTTTCAGGTGAGCACTATGTAATTTTCACTGCCCCGTATTAGGCAGCTCCAGCCAAGAATTGAAACTATTGACAGTAGCCCGGCTAGTCTGGCCTGAGTTGTGAAGGGAAATGCCTGCCCAACATTCAGGGCTGGTGGGATTACACGGAGAGCATCTTCCAACGGGGGAGGTGCCATACCAGCTGGAAGATGTGGGAGACTGTGTGTGCACAGCCTGAAAACGGGGCTCACAGGCTAGTTTGGTGATGGTCTCCATCACAGAAAAGGAAAATAGCAAAAGTGAATTATATTAGCTGAGTTATTTGCAAGCCACAGTTAGCCCATTTGTTCCAGGGTCAGCTCTGTTGGAACAATATCCAACTCCCAAGGCATTCTGGATCCTCCTGGACTGCTTTCTTCTGACCTCTAAAGCACAGTAGCCACCTCCTGTGACCACAGATCATAAAGTTGCCTTGCAGATAAAAATTATGGAACCATGCATTTCCTTCCTGAGAGGAACAGCTGTGCTATCGCAAATAAATTTGTTTAAAGATCCTGGTCAAATGAGTCAGTTTAACATCATCAGTGTACTGCATTCCTGAATAACACAGACATGATCTTCTGCTTGGTGGGGTGGGAGGATACTTTCCATGGTTCTGGGGCTTTGCGGTTGAAGTATTGGGATTCTTTCAGATTAGATTTAGGGATACACTCTATTATAGATTCACAACTCCCTTTTGTTCCAGTGGGAAAAATGAAACGGAAGGGCCTCTGTTATGCTACTTAGGTTCTTTGATAGCTTCAGATATTTTCTGAGGCTTGGCATCCAATGTTCAAATTCCTTCTAATGAAGAGCCTAAAATAACAAGCTTTGATAATAATAAATACCACAAATTATGTGGTAATGGAGACAGGTTCCACAGGTAACCATATTTTTGAGCCACTTAAATTACCTCCCAAGTATATCTGTAATAATTCGGTTCCATGTCTTTTAAAAATGCTACTTCATCTAGACTTAGTTTTACTAGTTCTTTGTACATGTAAAAGASTTAAGATAAAAGATTGAACATGCGTATGGAAATGTGCAAGGTTTTTCCCCAGCTCAGATACCCATTGTGAGAAGTACAAGAAACTGAGGAAAACAGTATAAAATTCTCCAAATGTCCTTTGCTTTTGGAAAAATAGAATGGAATTCTTCATGTAAAAGGTTGTGTGGTGAGATTAATGGTGCTTCCTGCTTCTGGCAGGGCCAGAAGCACTGCGGGAACAGTATCTCTTCTGACACTAACATACTTCTGCTTTCATTATGGGGTTATTTATACATACACAGTAAACACAGAACAAGCCAATTCCGTGAAGCTTAAAAATGGTTGATTTGCATTATAGATAAAAGTCAGAGATGATGTGAACAGCAGTGCCCTGAGAGTCTAGTGCTAATTTGAATAATATTTCAAAACTTTATTTTGCTAAGTGTCATTCAGGAGATTTGTACAGAAAGCATTACTAAGATAAATCTTGAAGATAACATTATTCTTGTTGCCTCTGATGTATGCAGGAGTTGATAACAAGCTGATTGCCTCCTTCTGATGGATGATTACACACAACAGATGTTTTAATTTGATTATATCTGTGAGATAAGCATAATGCTGTGTTAAGTCCAAACACTTTTTATGAGTCTTTCAAAACGTTTTGCAGTGAATGTAACCTTTTGTAAATGTCCTTGCTTGAGGCTGCCTGTGTTCTCATAATGGTGCAAATTATTAGTAACAAGTTGAAACCAGTGATTATGCAAAAGAAGAAAACTGCATTTAATAGTAGCTGTAATTCTGTGCTCTATGATAACCTAAATTAAGAGAGAAATATGATGCAAGCAGTGATACAAGGCACAATAGTTTAACACTACTCCAAAGAGGACTATGTGTTCTTCAGCAAATGATGCACAAGACAGGCAGAGCTTTTATCAATGCTGAAAGGCCAATACTCCATGCCAAGCACCCTCAATTTGAAAATTAGCAGACAAATGTCAGCTTTGTGAACAGAACACTGCAGGGAACAGTAGTTTTGGGTTGCAAATAATACCGGGTTACAAAATTTGACTTTGATTTGAACTGAAATGCCAAAATTTCCCTGAAAATAAACCTCTTCCTTCACCGCAGTGAAATCAAAGTGTCGTATGTTGCTCCCATGTTTTGTTTTTATATGTAACATGGAGAGAACAAAAAAATTTCAAAACTAATTGGCTGCTTCAAAACAAAAACTGATCTGTATCATACCAAAAACGTCAAAATGGGACGTGTCAACTTTTCAAAGCAGATTCCCTATTTTTCTTTTGAAAGTAGTTATGACAAAACTTATTCAGAGTCATCAATGTTTTTATTTTGATCAAACTACTTATTCCAGTTACGTCATTAATAGTTTTGTCAAGGCAATATCAGTATACTATATACCTGATTGCCTTGTTTCATTCCAAACAAAAATCACAGGCAGTAATTCCAATGATTGCCAGGCAGTAAAGCATCTTGTAGCTTACATTATATGATGTATACAATTCAAAGAACATGTTCTTTAGGATTCATGTCATCTAACAGCAGATACCTAAAAAGTAGATGTCTGGGCTAACTATGCTCTCTGTCGTCAGCTCACGTGTCTAGAGGTTTTTAAAATATCTAGACTCCTTTCCATCCTTTGATGACTGAGGGAATGTAGGTGACCTAATAGCTTGCTGCCACTGTAATGGCAGTTCTGTTTATCCAGCCTTTGTCCTCCATCCTTTGGTCCTTGAACCTGAGCTGGGACTAACCCACTACAGTCAAACAAATGAGACTGCTCCTTTAGATGGCAGGAAAGGTGCTAGGTTGTCTCAGCCATCTCCTAGAACTTCACTCCGAGGCTAACTTTTAGACAGCTAAAGTAAGGTGAGACGTCTTCACCCTAAGCCAGATATGTCAGCTTTATATAGGCATGAACATTACGTTGTGTTAGTGCAGCTGCATAGGCCTTACTTAATTCTGGGTCAGTGGACCTGGGAAGTAGCTTGTGGGATTCTTAAACAAAGTAACACTGGAGCTAATAAGCTAATCAAAATAATGGCTTTACTGGGCACATCAGCAGTTCTTGGCTGTGGGTAGAATGATTTTGGGTTAAAAGTGTATGTTGCATACAGTGAAATGACAGTTTTTAGTAACAATGCAAGTTTTGTGGAAGCTTGAAAGTGTTCTTCATATGAGAATAACRCTGTAATTCACATGGGATTTTGACAGAAAGATGGTAACTGCAAGCTGAGAAATGGTTGGAATACTAAAGAGAGATCATTCGTACTCAGTAGTTTTTATGGACTATTTTAAAAAGCTGTATCTAAAATTGCAGCAAGAAGCACTTAGCTTGTCTTCACTAGGAGGCCCTGAGATACAAGACGTACCAGCTTGTTTGTGTTCTGGGTATCTCTTTTTAAGGCTCAGAAAGAAAACACAATATTCAGTGCTTCAATATTTTGTCTTTCTGAGTTGCGAACTGAAATTAGCTGACCCTTCCTTACCCTGTCAGGCTGGAGTTAATTATTTACAGCTTTAATCTGTGGCTCTTCGAAGCGGGCTCTTTCTTACCTCAGTCAGGCTGAGGTTAAATATTCACAGTTTCAATCTAGAAGTAAGTAATAAACTGCCATCTGCAAATAGGGAACTGGGAACTATGAAAAAGGAAATGGAAAGAAATGACCAGCTTAGTCTTGTTTTATATATTTTAGTTGTCCAGGAAATCCTGATTAAGCTGCACTTGGGCCCTAACAGGGAAGCTTATAGTAACGCAAAAAGGCAGGACGTGAGCTTTTGTTAAGAAGCCTTGTCTGGGACAAATCTGTGAACCGAATTGGGGTTTACTTCAACTTCCACGTTGATTTTTGGTGACAAAGTTACTCCTCCACTGAGGATATCCAGGTAAGATATATTCCTTCCACCCAAAAACTTTCTAGTAGCATCTACCACTCTCATGGGCTCTCCGAACATCCAAAGTGCAGCTGTAGCACAATCCTCACTGCATGATGTGTCTGTGGAAATAAAAACGATGCTTATATGGAAATACCAGACTTCTGAAATCCACTTGTAGTAGGCTCCTCACTTACTGGGTAACAGGCGCCGTATCACCTCATGTGAGAGAGAGGGGCTGTGATGCCAGGCTGCAGTCAGGGATGTGAGACTACTGGGGACCTGAGTACAGCCTTCCCCAAGGCCTCCATCTCCTGCAAGCCCCTCTCCTACTCCCAGATCCTGGATGAGAGAGGCTGGTCAGAAGGTGCCCGTGTAGGAGAGGAGCCATGGCACTCGTGCGAGGGAGAGAGATGCAAGTGAGAGGCCAGCTTGCCAAGTCACACCTGGATTGTGACAGGTTTGAATAGTAATATTAAATCTGTATTTAATGGCTTTTAAGCTTCTTTTCATATTGAAAGTTAGTCACCAAAAACTAACAGGAGAGTTCAGTATACACAGCCAACTTTCTAAGCAAACAGAACTCTTTGGCACCTGCAGCCTGACAGCTACAAGGAGAGAGAAGTGTATACAGCATACAGTATATACTGATGGGGGTTGAGAAATGCTTTCGTTCAAGTGGATTACTGAAAACACAGCCAGTTTCTAGCACAGAGCCAGTGCACAGGAACTGATAAGAACACTCCAGTCTGTGCTGAAAGGGGAGTCCAACATTTTTCTTACCTCTGGAAGGTGGCGACTGTTTGAGTGAATCTTGACTGTATTTAAAGAGGGGGGAGAGGAAAATGCTTTTGGAGAGGTTTATGAGAATTTGCCCATTAACTAGGACTGCACTGTGAAAATATGCATTTAGGGAGTTTTTAAAACTAAATTTACATAAAATCACAATGAGATTTTTTATGTCTGTTATAGGCCAATTAAATGCATTATACAAACATTTCCAGATTCATACAGAGTTGATCTGGGACATTCAGAGCATGATTACATATATTCCCCATGAGGGCTTAGCCCTTCTTCTGAAATACCCAAATCTGTACCTCTAACTAGTGCTGTAACCGAGACAAAAGCAATCACCAATATTTGAACAGGCACTCTCAAATTATCCCCATGTGCATCAGTTTACCTTTCAATCAATGCCCAGCCATTTAACTCAGAGAGGAAGGAAGACTCTGTGAACCAAAAATGAGTCTCATGACAACTGCTGGCTATGCAATGGCTGGATTTATATTGGCAGAAAGCTCAGGCCTTACTCAGGTTGAGAGTCTAATGGTTCTTATAGTCTCTGTCTGGGCCATGCAAAGCTGGCATCACCAGTGTGGTCCTACTCCCTGAATCCTATGTGCAATTTGTCCCTTCTGGAGAAGGCAAAATCTCTGGTAAAAGCTAAACCTGCTTCGGAGGGGAATGGAGATGAACTTCATCTGTGTTACATACACAGCTTTTGGGACCAAGTGGTGTGTGTCCAGCCCATTTGGGAGCAAAATGCAAAAAAAAGAGGCAGGTGACAAGTTGTTGCAATCAGCTTCAACATCTGCAAGCTGAGTGCCCAGCTAGTCTGTGTGAACGTTTCCTGTTATTACCCTGACTTCAGCCTCCCCTGCCCCCTGCTTTAGTTCATCTGGGCTTTACGTACGTCTTTCAGATACCAGTTCTGCAGAGGGGGAAACAGGCTGCAGCAGCATCGATAAGGACAGGGATACGGATGCAAGGAGGAGCTCTGGGAAGCCCCCATGCCCCAAATGATAGGACTGGGCCCATGTCAACTCGCGGGGAGAAGGGCCCGTTCGAGCTGGCGGGTTCCCGTCGACCTTGAGCCCCCTCGCAAGTCACGCCGCCGCTCCGGGGCCCGGCAGCGCGGGCGGGTGGCTGTGCCCGGTCCCCGCCTCGGGAGGGAGGCAGGCGCAGGGATCCGGGCTGCACGTCGGGGCTGGTCCCGGCGCGCTTGTGGTGGGAGAGCCAGACCTGAGAGGGGCTGGCCTCTGGCAGATGATTGACACCAAACTGGGTGAGGTTTCATGTTTAAAAAAAAAAAAAAAAAAAAAAAAAAAAAAGAAAGAAAGAAAAAGGGCGAGCGCAGGGGAGGGGGTGACTGTGGGAAGGGGGAGAAGGAACTACTGTAAGAGTAAGAAAGTCCTGCCCAGCTGTTTGCGAAGTTTAAGATTTCCTGTTTCCCCTGCAGCGCCGAAGTGAAGTTTTCAGTGAGTCACCCGCAGTCCCGAGCAGCGGAGCCGCGCAGCCCGCTCCCCCGCTGCCCTGCCAGCCCCGCCGCCGCGGCCTCCCCCGCTGCCCGGCCGCCCCCCGCGCCCCGCCCGCGCCTCGCCGTCTATGCCGATCCGGCTCCGCGATGACTCCCCGTCTGCCGAGGAGCCTGCGGCGGCTGCTTCTGCGCGTTTCCCTCTGGGTCCTCATGGGCAGCTCGGTCCCCGCTCTGCTTCGGGGTAAGTGCGCGCCGGCCCGGCGCTCCCGCTTGACAGTTGCTGGCGCCGGAGGCAGGAGCGGGGCCGGAGGCAGGAACGGAGCGGGGCAGGGCAGGAGGCAGGCGTCCGCCGCGGGAGGGGGGGATGCGGTTGCTAAGAAAGTTTTGAGGCTGGAAGCATTTCGGGAGGGGTGAGCGTGTTTGTTTATTGCCCTGGTGGAAAGTAAGCGGGGAAGAAAGGACTGGGAATCTGGGGGTTTCGCGGCAAAAACTGAGGTCCGTCCGTGGAGGGAAGAGTGGGGAGAGAAGAGAAGATTTGGCAGGAAATGCAGCAGGGTCTGGTCCGGCCGGAGGAGCCCGGAGAGGACAGCTCGGGAGCTGACTGCTGTCCCCGGGGGGAGCGGCTGCCCGGCCCTGCAGCTGCTGTGGCAGCTCCCGCACCTGGTGCCGGGCCGCACCGTGTGCCCGGGGGCGGCGGGCCGGGGGGCGCCAGGCCCAGGGGGAAGCAGCCGGCCGCGGCCCGCGCCTCCCGCCGCCGTCGGTGCGTGGTTGCGGGTGCAGGATCCAGCCCCCGGCACAGCTTTGGCGGTGCCCTCTGGGATGGGGCCAGCTCGCCCTGCACAYCCATAGGGAGAGGGGCTAGAAGGTGCCACGGGTGCTACATGGCCTGAGCCAGTGCGTGCTGGCGCTCAGAGCTGAGGGCCTGTGCGTGGCCACAGAGCTCGCTGCTGGGTGGATCAGCAGTTGCTTACCAAAAAGTTATTTTACATGTGAGTTTCTGCCTATAGCAGAATTAAGCCGTGATTGTGAGCAGYTGGACTGAGAGTAGCAGTCACTCTTGTAGCACTTAGTGCTCATGTTGTTTGATTCACTTTTATTGACACTTTACATCCCTTATTCTGTTTTTACCAAGACATCCTTAGATAGGTTTTTGATGCTGTGGCTTGCAGTATTCTTCATAGGATAATTTGGAATGTACCAAGAGCTTAAAGTGCTGCTGTAAAAACAAGGTCCCTGCCCTGAGGAGCTGTCGATCTCAGTCCTACCAGTACTAACCCACATATGTGAACTAACATCTGTAACTGCAAAGTTAGGCCCTAAATCATGTTGCAGTGCAACTGGTGAACCTAAAAAGAGAACATCAGATTGCAGCACAACTACATCTAAAACAGTTTTGAAGACCTAAGTAGATTTCTGAGATGTCTTGTGATATCACGTCTAGTTTTAGTCTTCAGCTAAGTAGTGCAGACACCTGAGCTTCTACAAACTTTGCTCTGTGCCCTCTGATTCTTCCTTGTGGTTCATTCATGGTCAATAATGATCTCAAAATTGTTGCTAAAACATAATAACATAAACTAGATAGCTCTTGTGTAGCTACTGCCAATAGCTATGTACAGTATGAATAACTTCATGCTTCATTAATAATCCTGTCAAAGTCAACAGGTTTTACATACCTGCAAAGTTACTCATGGAAGCTTGGGCACATGAAAAAAAACAGTTTAAGAATAAGACACTATGGTGTCCCAGGGCTCAAAATGATATTATTTTAAATGTGAGGTGTGCAGCTTCTTGTTGATTTTGGTATATATTTTTATTATTTCTGATTAATATAAACCATACTCAACTAGTGATGGCTTTTATTTTGACCCCAGCCCCAAATTTTTTGCAGATTCCCATCACAAAAAGCTTTAAATGAAAAAGCTCCACTTTTGGTAATCTTGTGTTATTTATTATTATGCTTTTTTTTTCACTCAACCACTATAGACAGTCTCAAACTACAGGTAGATTTTAAAAATGGACATAACTTAAGAATTTGTTCTTCTTTCTTGTCGTAGGTCCAGTGAAGAAAAAATATGTAGAGACTGGTTACAATTCAGCATTTTTCATACTGATCTTCATCTACACCCTACAATAACTAAAACTGAGTAGACCTGTTGTCAGATAATCTATCCTGTTGCTCCAAAAGTTGTTTTAATAATCACCGTAGGATTCTGTTGTGTGTATAACAGGAAGGGTTGGTCAGAAAACAACAGTTCTATGGGGGCAGAAAGTGTGAGGTTTGGATACTGGTTGTTATTTGGCATCAAAATGAAAACTAGAGCTGCCAAATGTTTGGGGGAAAACAAAACAGAAAAAAGAGCTAGCTACTTTGTAATAATCAGTAGCTCAGCAGTTCAGTGAGGATGAGGCAGGAGAGATACCAGTCTCAGGAGAGCTCACTTCCCAGGTATTCCTACTAACCAGCTGACTCTTGTTGGTGAAGAGGTTAATAAAGCCCCAGCTACAATTTCATTTTAACATTCTTCACAGCAAAATATTAGACAGGAATGGCACATTCCCATAAAGATTCTGGACAAAACCACAAATTCGTGAGCAGGTCCAATAGGAACGATCTACTTTGAAAAAGATGCTCTCATGTCCTGTACTACACACAAGTAATTGAAATTTTTTCCATACAGTAAAGGGACAAGGTGTGATTTTTTGAATGATTGTGAATGCTATATTGAGCGTTTAATCAATAAATGACAGTGCAAACCAGCAGTTGCCCACAGAAGAAATCAACGCTGCTGTGTCCAAGTGAATATGAATCTGTAATTTATCTTTGGAGTATCAAAAACAGAAATTTGTTCTTCAGAATAATCTGTAATAATTTTTAATTTCTGAACATCAGGAACTTAATTTCTCCATTCAGCCAAACTCTACTTGCATTATCGTCTCCTTATTTTTTAAAAACCATATCATAGTCAGTTAATTTTATAGTAACAAAATCAAATTTAGAGCTTCAGATATTTGCAAGAGGGAAGTATGAGAACAAACGTCTTCGTAACATGGTGGAACATGTTTGTAACATGATCGAATCTAAAATGCATTCCTGCCCCCCATTAAAACTGGCGAATTTCCAGTTATTTCAGGAGGGAGGTAGGAATAGAACAGAGATATTATTGCATTTTCTTCTATTTATGGGGTAACCTTGAATTCTAAGACTTTTATACCTGAGACTTCGAAAATCACTTTTATTTAATTGCTATTTTGAGCTCCTTGGCATTAACACGCTTGTATAATATTCAGGTGGTGAATTCCAAGTAGGAATGGTTTCTATTAAAAAATGATGAGCCAGATCTTAAGCTGCTGCAAATGAATATAGTTCCATTAGCATCAGTAGAGTTACATAGAGTTATAGCATATAAGTTTCCTGAAACAGTTTCAAAAGTAATTTCAAAAAAAGGGCAATGAAATAATTCAGATTTTTTCATATTCATAATATTTTTTCACTTATATTTTATAAACACTTACTATTATATGACCTACATTTAGCCACACAGCATTGCTTCAAAATGAAATACTCCTTTCTGGGATGAATTGTTACAGTTTTATATAATGGTGATAAAAGTTGTCATTGTGACAAGGTTAATTCTGAACTTAGGAGCAAAGGTGGTGTCAGGCTCTTACCAGAAGGAAAATTCTTCATGGTTTGGTTTTTGGGTTTTTGTGGGTTTTTTTTTCAGGACTAGGCTTTTAGAAATGAGTTGCTCTATTGCGGGGAGAAAAAAAGAGTGTAGTATCACCGTAGCAACAGTTGTTGGAGTTTCCCGTGCTTATATTTCCTCTGCGGGATATTTTTAAGATGATGTTTTTGCATTTGTGGCATAGGAACTTTTTTTTCTCAATAATTTATGTCTGTGCTATATGCACTTTGCTAGCATTCACTTTGTATCACTGTCACTCCTCTGACTTCAGAAGAGCTGTGCCTCACTTATGGTATAGGAAGAATGAGCAAAACCAACTGGTTGGGCCCAACTTGTTACTCTCTTGGATTTTGCATAACCAGTGCATTTGTATCAGCTAGGTATGAAATATTATCACTAGTGCAATGACAGATTTTGATCTGAAAGTGGTCCGTGCAGTTTCCACACTGGCTGGCATAGCTACAGTTGAGTGTTGGTGGCACAGTGAAAGTCAGGGCTTCCAGCCACCTTTGTGGCCCCATGGTCCTGGGCTCAGCAGGAGAGAGGTGAGTGGTTACAGTCCTGGTCTGCCCATGGTCCCCATGGCCCCTCTGGCACCTGGTGAGCAGAGGAATGAAGGCATGTCCTGAGGTGGGTGGGAGAGCAGCAGTGCAGTGTCTCCTTTGCCACACAGGAGCCCTTTGATTCGGGAAATTACCAGGTAGGCACATCCCAGGGACATCAGCTAGTTTGTATTGCCAGAGCATTGCAAACTCAGTAAAATGGACTAAGGTATCAACCAGTTCTGTGCAGATGTTGGCGAATACAAGGGATTTCCAGCATGGAGTAGTGGAGAGCCAGTCCTGTTGTGAAAAAGAAATTTGGCTGAGTCCTAGTCTAAGACATTTAGTGCTGAGGTTTYGGTTTACTTAATAGGTCTTCAGCCTTAAATTTTGTTGGGGCTAGAGGGGTTTTAGTTTCTTTTTTCCTATAGGATAATGGGAACTGGTTTTTAAACTCTTATAATCAAGAATAAAATAAAAGGTCACGACAAAATACTTGTGCTTTTTTATGAACCATAATTCTGGAAGGTTAAAATAGACCAAAATAAATCAGAAAGAATATGCCTTGTTTTCGACAGACTAGTTAGAAGTCCTTTTGAAATTTAACTTTACTGGCAGGTGGACGTGATAAGACTTGTATTAAGAAACAGTGGAGAAGCTTCTTACTACAGGGGATAGATTGCTTTTACAGCAAGGAGTGGGCATACACACTGGGGCAGGGCATTGTAGTTAAGGCAGATGCCGCTGATCTGTATGCCACTGTAAGCAATGAGATGATACTAAATATTTGCAAGATTGGCTTCTCAGTGACCCAGCTAAGTCTTCAACGGTTATTTTTCATAGTATGTCTTTATTCTGGCATAAAGACAGAGCAGCAGCACTGGCATTGGTTGAGTACAACCATTTATATCTTACTGCCTAAAAGAACACAGATTTAGTTAGTGTACAGATGGTTAGGGTAAGATACGTAGAGAGAGCAAACCACTTCAAACACCATCCAGTGATGGAAAAACTCATCCAAGTTAGTAGTTAGAACTAACAAATCTCACCAGGAGTTGCTTAATTCTAKTTCTGTTGGTGACAGCATGCCATCGTTTGTTTGTGTCCATTAACTTCCAGGGATTTAAGCAGAATTTAAATTGGAGCATGTATTAAGGGGTTTGCCCTACAGTCGATACGGATTCCTGAGTCAGGGACTAATATCGATTTGTTTGCATTGCTTGCAAAGTTTAGCAACTGTTTCAGATTTTAAGAAACAATAACTTTAGCAGTGGCAGGAGAAATATTAGTTGCCCATTTGTCCATGTTTGTGCATTTTTTTTTAATATGCCATTTCCTTGCTCTTTCTCTTGATCTGAATGCCATTGTGGTTGTTACAGCTGGAACTACCTGTCATTTTTTTCATACGGGTTTTAAAGCCTTTTCACCTCTGGGAAGATCGTCTGGGGAAGGAGTAGTTTTCCTTTGCTCAAACAACTGGTATTTAGCAAGAACTTCCTGCTGGCATTCATCCCTGAGTTAATCTGGTTAGAATTAGAGCTGGTTGAGAGTTTTTGACACTGTTTTTCATGGGAAAATGCTGATTTGTCAAAACTGAAACAATTTGTGGAAATGTACCAGTTTCCATTAAACTTTCATCAGGAAACCTCCCCCCCGCCCCCACTCCAGGATGGAATTTCTGATATAGAAAGAGAGAGAGAGAGAGAGAGAGAGAAATCATTGTTAATCAATAATTAGAATAATCACTGGTTGAGGATGAAAGAAAGGCAGGATCAAGTGCCTGGTCTGGCTCATAGAGTGCACATTTGAATCTGGAGCTCCCCCTATCCATTCTCCCCAGGATATTGGAGGGCTCCTGTTGTGCATGCATGCACAAACACCCCCACACCCACCACTTCAAATGATTTTGGTTTCACTCTGGTGGTGAATATGAAAATGTATGAAATGTTACAGCACTTTGTGGGGCAGAAAAAACATTTTCCTGACAGTGTTTTTTAGGTTGACCTGTAGCCATGTGTTCGTTTTCCCTTTGTTGGGTGGGAATGGCAGTGCTCCGAATGACTGGTGTCTTCTAGTCTTTGTTTCATATCATAATAACAAGCTGTATTCAGAAATTTCTGTCATGCAAAGGAACCACAATTTTTATTACTAACAGTCCTGATAGTCTGATTCCAGGATTCCAGTTCTCCACTCACCCAGAGTAGTATTTTGGCAAAAATTTGTCTGAAATTAATAGATTTCAGGAACAGATAGAGGAGTCTGCTTCCTCACACTTAAAGCATCCTTCAGTTTACAACCCAGCAGATACATCACTACAATGACACCTAGAGTTAACATTGTGCCTTTGAGACGGTAATCTGGAACCAGAGGTATTAGAAAGCTGTCTTCTGTTTCCTACATACCTTCTGTTTGTACCCAAGGACTTTGGCACACATCCGCAAAAGAGCTGTTGCCCTGCTCCGTAAGTAGACATCTGAGATTTTAAGGTAAAAAAGAAAGCCTTATCAAGCAGCCAAAGCCGTAAGCTCAGCCAGTGGTTTGAAAGTCACACCATATCCTTTCTGGCTTGTTTATAGCCACCAGTAATACAAGTTTTGAAAGATAGCCTCTGCCCTCTGTGCAGTTGATTGGTTCCTCCAAAACATTGCATTGGTATACCTGTGGGCTTCATTTAATTCAGCAGTTAAACTCAGTTAAAAAAACGGTCTATGCAGAAGACATTATAAAATCCATCTTTTGTTCCCAAGGTCGTAGTGGCTCTGTCAGGGCTTAGAGACTTCCTTCTGTTAGAAAAGCAAGTGAATTTGAACAGTACATACTCAGAGACCCGCAGGAAGGTTTCACAGTCTTACTCCTCGGAGCAACATTTTCCAAGTAAAGACCCAAGTGTGGTTCTTACAAGCCTGGGGCACTTTAATGGGCCTCTCTAAAAACCAGCATTGTGCAAGTAGAACGCATGCAGGGCCAGACTGTCAGCTGGCATAAATCAGCTTTACTCTGTTGAAGGCAAGGAACCTGCCCTGATTTATACCAGCTGAGAATCTGGCCACGGAATAAATAATAGGCAACTGTATGTTATGAGGCTGTAATTCCCTTGAGGGGGCTTTTGTGATATCAGTCTTACAGGAGCCAGAGTGATCCAGTTCTCTTTCTTGGAGCAAAAGAGTAATTTGACTGCAGTATTTTGAAGTCCTCAGAACTTTAGGAAGGAGAGGTTTCAGGCAGTCGAGGGAAAGAAGATGTTTCCAAACTTCTTGTAATGTATCATTAAGGATTTTTGCCCAGGAAGGATCATGGGAGGAGAATTTGGGAGGATGGAGATGAATTGATTTGGGATAGGTAGTCCCAAAAAAAGAGAAATGTGTGAGGGATGATTTCTTATTGAGACCAGGCCTTTCCTTCGAAAGCACTTGTGTACATTTCCCAAGCTGTATGATAACTGAAGCTCCCTCATCACTGATAAGCTGCTAGTGCTGGTGTAATTAATAAGAAAGCAAAGTGGAGAATGGGACATGAGGACTAAGGGGCAAACTCCTCCTCAGAATGTGGATGTGGTTTTTAATTTTGTTTAAGGTTTCACCCAGGAGGGTCAAAAGTGAGCTGCTACTCATTTCATTGACTTAGAAAGAAAAGGGGGTTCAGTTAGATTTTCCAAGAGTTAACCTGTAGTTCTCCTGAGTCTAGATATTTTAAACGTAAGACGCAGGTGAGCCACCTCCCTCCGGTTTTAATCCTGCTGTGGATTCTGCAGCCCAGAATGGGAGTAAGCACATCATGCATCTATGGCACCTGTTGGCACAGTTAGGTGGTGCCTGGGGCTTTTGGATGATAATGTGGTAATTTTGTAGATTTCATCTCACTAACTAATATAAGTACATTTTTAATGTTGCTGTACAAGAGGGTGAACTTTGAAACAGACCACAGATGATTACTAATGGATTATCACTTCTGGTTATTTTCAGGGAAGGCAGCAGAAGCAGCTGTCCAGGATTCTTTTGTTTCTTGAGATGCTGATCTGGTCTGATCCTTGAGGTCTAATTAGTAGCTCAGATTTATTGCCAAGTCACTATATGAAGCTGTAGAACAGCAGTGGTTTTGATAACACGGCTATAATACTTAGGCAACAGTTTAAGAAAGSTCTTAGTGCTCAAAGGGAGGTGAAATTTCTTACCATTTTGATTTTTCCCTGTTTTTAGTGTTACCTGGCTGTCCTGATGAACTTCCATATGCTTTGTTTGGGAGATCTGTGGCTGGAGCAAATCTGGAGTCATAGTTACATCAGGACCTATCATACCTTGTGCACTTAGAGTGCTCCAGGAGAGTAGTGTGTGTGAATAACTTCTGTCCATTAAAGCGCATGCTTGGAGAAATATGGTAGATGTAACTAGACTTTTTCCCTTTCTAGTTTTTTTCTCCAACTGTCTAGTCTCTTAAAATATTCCTTCATTAGATAGTCAGTATTCACTGTGCAATTTCAGGCCAGTGCTAAAGGGAGGTCTGTAGCTACATGTTAGTTTATTTTACTTCAACTCACTGTAAAGCACTTCTGGAGTAGCACTTCTCTGTTATGCTGAGCAAGATATTACATAGGCTGCTTTTTTTTTTTACCTTTTACCCTAAAATGGGCTGCATTGTAAAAATATACATAATTAAGGATGTATCTTTTTCATTATGTTACCAATAGTGATAAGATGGAATGACAATAAAATCACACGCAGCAGTTCAGCATCTGACCCGCACTTAGTTGCTTCTGTAGTTCACATGATAGTTGGTCGCTTCCTGCTCTCAGGATGCTCCCCCCTCAGCTCCGTAGCTATCTTAAGCTCTCCTGTAACATGACTTGGTAGTGACTCCAGGGTGTCCCACTCTTCTTGAGAAACTCATAGAAAGAGTGCAGGAATGAAGAAGTAAATCTTTGTGTGTTTCACTAATGGGAAGAATTTAATGAGGTTTTGAACAGCACAAATTTGTCAATCTGTGATCAGGAACCCATGAAGATTTCAAGAGAAGAGCTGTCATGTGCAGGTGGTGGTTGATCCTTTACTTCCTTTGGCTGGTTCTGCCTGCAAGCATGCAGCAATTACCCTTCTCATTTGTCTCCTGCATACAAGGAGATCTATGATTCTGCAGTGACTGTGCTATGGCAGGTGGCCAGCTGCCCTGCTGTGTACCTTCTACCACCCCACAGTTCCCATTACTGATTTTCACGGTTGCATTGCCTCCTTTTCCTGCAGTGGTTAGAGCCTTTGCCCAGAAAGTGGGARGCCCATGGTCATGCCACTCCTCAGCCTGAGAGTATCTAAACTCCATCAATGACGGGCTCTGAGGGGAAGGATCCTTGCTGGCTGAGGCTGGGCAGGGCTGTAGAGGCGGCACTCTGCAGAGAAGGGGTTGACATGTGTGCGGGTGGTCTCCCGAAGCATGTCAGAGGAGAAGAAAGCCTGTTCCCCGGTGGATTCATTCATTATTCCAGCCCCTGCAGGGTGACTGATATTCTCTCCAGGGAGTTCACAGCACAACAAAGAGAGACTTTACATACAGAATCTTTTTTTCTTTTTTAAACTGAAAACAACCGTTTCTCATCCTCATGAAAAGATCAGAGAGGACCATGTAATAGTCATGACTTCATAAGCCTCTTTATTGAAGCTTTCACAAAGTAACTAGGTCAGCAATACGTGCTTCTGGGCTATTGAATTTCCCCTCTTCCCCTCAGTCTGTTCTTCCATTTCCTCACCCAACTTTACCACAAGGGAATGCCTTAAGTCAAAAATCTGGGAAGCTGATCCTTTTATTGCATTTGTAGTATTTTCATCTGCTATGTACAGTGCCAGGCCATCAGGCTTGCAAAGCTGGCGCAGCCCAAGTTTGTGTGTAAACAGCAATACCACATTGTCTGGTTGTAACTAAAGCCATATCTCYTCTCTCTTTGCCTCTAGATAATAGAAACAGGAAGATGTTCAGCGGGAAAAGATTGGTGAACTATTCTGGAAAAGGGAATACAACTAAAAAGTGTTTCTTCATCATTGTTTTTCCTTCTCTTTCAACTCCTTTCTCACACACTCCTTACTTGTCACATTTTATACTTTTGCCTTGAAGTTTCTGCCTGGCTGGGAGCTTTGCTGTTCCCACTCTTCCCTGAGGCCACACTGGTACCATGAATATTAGCGCAACAAGAAGCTGCCTAGAGCTTCCCGTATGTACATGTCCCCTGCCTTTAAAGTGTATAAAGGAAGACAAAAATGTGATTCAAATTAAATCACCAAAATCCAGGAACGTGGGGTTCAGAATGAGGASCCAGGCATATCCCATGTAGATTTTGAGTTGTTTAAAAACTAGGCGCTTGACCCTGGAAGGAAGATTTTAAAGTATCTCTATTAGGCATGAAGACTCCTCCTATACATGTTGGAAGGAGTTACAGGCTCATTCTTTCACATGGGAGGAGGAGGAGGCAAGACTTGTTGTTGGTGACTTGTAACTGAGAACAGCTTTTGCATCTTGACCCATGGTTAAAGCAGTGAGCTGGGAAGTGAGAAGCCCAGGCTCAGTCTCTTAGTCTCTGGAGACCCAAAGCCAGATCTCCAGCTTCCCACGATTTCATCCATTGTATTTTTGATGACACTGTTAAACTTCAGTACAGTTATTTGTATTAGAATATCCACCGTTTTGACTAGTTCTGCTTAACATGTGTCAAAAAATTAATGCATTGATGTGTTAATTACAGTTTCTATAGACAATTATAGGACTTATGGGAAATGAACAGAGATTGTTTCAACACTGGTCTATTGTGACTGGGAAATTGAGGTTCAAAGAGAGTAATAACCACTGTTATTTCTCAACAGAAATTCTGGATTAAAGCCCTCGGAGCATCCAGAAATTCTCATCAGCTTCAAATACCCTGCCAAGTTCAAAAAGATACAATTGGCACTTTTTTCTCCCCTATTTGTCTCAGGTTAAGAGGCTGTGTGCTAGGAGCTGCCAGGGAATGGTGAGGCACAAGGAAGCTTTGGTAGCTTGCTTCAGTTTGACCATTTAAAGCCTAACTCTTCCCTCAATTGTCTACATATATATTATTCATGGTTCAGCCAACTTGCACTTCCCCTAACTTGGCTTTTTTGTTCTGGTGACTTGTAGTATGATTGTCAGGCACATACCTACTGGTGGTTTGAAGTCAGAAACATATTGGCCTTCTCATGGGTGAAGGTGGGTAGAAAATGCTAGAAGCAAACCACTAATTATTTGAAGTATCTTACCCTTGAAAGTTAATGACAAGGCACATTTACCACTATTGTAACCACATACCTAGAAATAGAAAACACTGACACCTGCCTTTCCAAGCTGTTGCTTAGCATGAGTAGTTAGACTGCTTGTACAATCATCACTCTTCCCTTTAAAAGGTGGATTTTGTTTTAAGTTTCCGTTTTGTGCTTTTGAAACAGAGGTGTGGATAGCTTTGACCAGAGCAGTAGTTTCCACTCGATTGTCCTGAGGCCTGCAGTGGGTTAGGAAGGAGGTGGTACTGTTTGTTTAGGGAACCATACTGCCTTTTAAGCATTTTCAGATAAGAGTTTAATGTTAATGATTGCCTGCCTTTTGAAAATGACAGACTGCTGTGGTTTTGAACATATGAAGAACAAAAGAATTAGGAATAGTACCTACAGCTGCTAGTCCCTGGCTGGATACAGATTTGGTCAGATATACAGGCAGTTTGCCGTGCCTTAATAAGATACCACACATCACATAAACACCAGTAACTGGGAGCATTTGCCTCAAGGCAAATGTAAGGTAGTGCAACCTAGCTAAATCTGCTCTGCCAGAATGCTAAGCTGTGGGTAGGAGAGCTCATGTGGTAGTTCACCACAGTTAGTTGATGGAGAATAAGGTGTTAAGCTGTGCTGACTTGATATTTTAGGCTCTGCGGGGGATGAGATTATGAAAGGTGAACAAGCATCCATTCCAACAGATGAAAGCTGTAGGTGAACTAAATCGCTCGAGAAACAAGGTGTGCATTTTTACAAACAGAATAATTTCATTATTAGAGCCCTGCAAAGGGATGTGATGGACTCCCCAATGTGAATCTCTCAATCAAGACAGGGTTTTGCTTGTTAAACATATGCCCAGAGAAGTCAGGGCTTTGCAAAACTAGCTGAGTGGAATGATTTCACTTGCAGAAGGCCAGACTGGGAATATCATCTCAGCTCTTCCTGACATAGAGGTCCTGTAACCTACGAATCTGTGATGCGGCAAGTTACCACCACCAGGCTGGTATCACTCATGTCCCTCTCAGAATTAGGACTAGCATCTCCAGAAGTAACAAACAGTTAAGCTACTCTGCTAACTAAACCTGTGCAAGGATATTTCAAATATGCATGAGTTATAAAATTTTGCATCCAAGGAATTAAAAAAAAAGTCTCTATTCCTATGGAGCAATTTCCACTGGTATAACTTAAGCTATTATTGCATTTGGAAAGCTTGGAATTGTTGTGTTTTGTGAGAACACTTTTTAAAACATATTGTGTTCTACATGAGTGCAGTATTTGTGAAAAATGCCAAAGTGACAGTGTTAGAGAATGAGTTGCCCATGTCACTGAACAGTTACACCAGAAACCATAACAAAGCATGCAACTGGCTCCTGATGTTTAAAGGGATGCTGAGTGGTTCAGCTACTACAGCCAAGTTATGCACAGCCTCCTCAATGACAGTTGTTGAAATTGTATTTTCAAGACATAATTATTAATCCACTTGGCATTTGATTAAAATGATCAAGGCATTTCATAGAAGCCCTTAGACATCCAGCAGACTATTACCGATTTCTACAGTTGAGTAAGTGCCCTCCAGATGAAGGATGATGATGTGCTATATGACCAATATCCAGAAACATTCAGTGACTCTAAACTGTTAAACATCAGCTAGTATAATTTGACATAGCAGCACTCAGAAATCACAGATTAGCATCTGCTGAAGATCTTATCCTATTAAATTTAACTAATACATGTAGCAGTAAACATCTTCTGTCCTGCAGTAGCAGGATGAAGAATGTTATGCTGTTGCCAGAAATGAACTGCACCATTTAAAAGTTTATGAAGTGTCATCATATTTTGCTTTTCATAGTTCTCAGTTGTTACAAAAAATTGTTGAAGTAATTGGATGAAATTTGAGATATTCAGATGAAAATTAAGAGGCAATGGAAGGTTTGCTTCTGAGCTGCTGCTTGATATGCTTGGTCTTGTGTTTCTGTCTTATCTCTGCCCAGCTTTCTCCCTGAAACAGTTCCTTCAATAGARGTAATTGTTCTGTAGACACTTAAATTAGTTTCTTTTTTGCAATGTTTTTCTAAACAAGCTTGTCAGTGTATATATGCTGTCTTGGAGTGCTGCTGAAAGATTATGGTCTTGAGAATGACTTAAGATATAGCTTGAGAACCTGAAATAGTGCGTTTATGGAAACAATGACCATATCAAGAGCAATTGGGAGGGGAAAACCCTAGAAATCCAACTCCATGTGTACATTTCACATTCTGAGTTTATTTAGAGTTTTATTCTGCCTCATCGTAAACAAAGTGGAAGAGTCTGCAGTCCCTCACACATCTTCAGGCAGGTAGACTAAACATTTTAGACTGGTAAGTTCCTTCCCACTGAGCTGTGTCTAATGTAGGAAATGTCCTCACCTTATGCTGTAATGCCAAACCTGCTGGGGGCTGGCTGCCCCAGGCAGTGAGGAATGTTGTATTGTTGCATGGAGTGAGAATTGTTGTATTCCTATGCGCAGATTTTTTAGTGTCCAGCGCTAATTTTTTTAATGTGGGGGCTTACCTCCTGGACCATGCACACATGCGGAATAGACTGTCCTTAAAATACTCAATTTTATAGTATAGTGAATGAATTCTTTGCACATGTGGTTTAGAAATAATAGCAAAGATAAGGACCTTTTAGTGAACTTTCAAGGGATGTATTTATGGGTGAAAAACCTATTTATTTCAGAATGGGCAGGTTTCACCCATGGCTTTTATTTTCCTTTAAGCCCAGTAAAATTTCAGCCTCAAACAGAAATGAAGGAGCTGATTACTCTTTCCCTTATTTCAGCAGGATGGTATGGCCAGCTAGTGATTCACAGTCTCAAAGGTAACTGGAGGGAGTCATTTGCAAGTACGTTAAAAGGAACAGCTAATACCTGGGGGATATGTTAGCAAATTTACCYTTGGCAGATAAAGGAGATGTTGCTTTGTTGGTAGAGAGACTTCTTTACCAAGAAATCTGGTAACTCTGTAACAGCATGCCACACCAATAGGATTTCTGCAACAGAAGTCAGCAAAAGAAAGTTTTCCTAAGGTTGAGTATCATTAGAAGTGTGTATTTTCATGCATGTGCCCTTTTCTCAGTATATAATTCCCGTTGATGGTTGTGGAAGTTAGATGCATCTATCAAGAGAACATATCCCCAGGGTATTAAATTCTGTTATTCTGCTTCTTTGCATGTAACTTGACAGAGACAAATATAACCATCCAAGCTACTGAATTTGAGAAGGATGTGTATTTTTCCCCAAATCCATTCAAAGTGATTCTACTCCCAAGGGATTACATTTGAGTCTAACTTTCCTCTGATTTACTGTTTTAGCTGAGCTGATGGATTATGAAAGAGAGTAATTTGTTTTTCATACTGTTTTTCTGAATCTGTCATTCAAAACTTGCTGTGTGGGGACAGAATGGTTCATAAACATTATTTTCCTGGAGGAAAATGGCTCCTTACAGTAAAAAGGAGCTCTGAACAGAGCTTCCGCATAAACACGTTTGCCCATCAGTGACTGACAGAGAAGCCTCTGTGTGTGTAAAGGATGTGGACTTGTTAAATGAGACTTCTTATTTGGAAACAGTTTTCAAATAGACTAGGAAGGATGGGTTATATTCAGGTCTAGAGAAAGAAATTGCATAGGATTCTGTTTTACCAGAATCTATAGATGATTTTGTAAACTCGTACCATAGTAGGAGCATCCTTTGGTCAGGGGATGTGCCTTAACTTAAATTCCAGATCTCTCAAATATTCCTCAAGTTCAGAGGTCTTCAAAAAGCTAAGCAAAATGAGGTCTTTTATGCTCTTTACATTAGTAAGTTGTCTTTTTATATTAAGCTTAAACCAAAATCCGTAAGTCTTAAACTGTGACTACAAATTTTGCACCCTAAACACATCCTTGGTTTTGTTTTGTTTCCTTGTTTGTTTGTTTATGGCTGGGAGGGAGGGATAGTGGCAGTGAATGCACTTAAAAATATCCCACTAATACCCTCCTTTTATCTGGAAAAACAAATATTTATAAATCCCTCTGAATCATGTAACTGTGTAACGATTGCCAGTTTGAAAGCACAGTTGTCTGGTTAATCCATTTAAATGCTTATTTTGAATGGGCAGCTGTGAGTCTTTGTGTGCACACAGCTTCTCCCCATACTTACTGGTGTGTTATAAAATACCATAGAAATTCTGGTCTGGTTCGGTAGCAACCGTCGTACACACATACAGTTTTCTATTGTACAAGATAGAGACTCTCCCCATGCAGAGCACATCCTTGCTTAAGGTGGACTTAAGAGCTGAGGCTGAAGCCACTTTGCTCGATCACTTCCAATCCTGGCTGTATAGGTTGCTGAGATCATGCTTAAAGAATGTGCGGGTCCTGGTCAGAGGCACAAAGCACCCCCTAACTCATGACTTGAACATGCTCCAGCAATTGACACAAAAGGTGCACTTGTGAAGGGCCAGTACAGAGGTGCAATATGGAGTTGTGCATGGAAAAAGATCGAGGAACTCTAATTTGAATTCCTCCACTTAGGTAAAAATAAAACACTGAACAGTAGGACTGCAATTTATGTACTCCAAACCATGCCATTGTACCTAAAATCTTTTTATGTCTTACTTATGCTATTTGTGCCCCTTGTGCTTCATAATTATGAAGTATTTCCTACTTGTGAATGTGACACTTAAACCGATATTTGAACAGATGCAGCCCATTCCAATTACTGTGTTACATTTTAAGACTGCTTTTGGTTTTTTTTTTAAATCCCAAATCCATTATTTAGGTTTGGCTTCCTTTGACTAAGGTTTTGTTCCTTGATTCACAGAATCTTGCTTCCAGTTTGCAGAAAAGGGAGTGCAGTCAGAATCAGGCCCTTTGAAATCGGAGGTGGGAATTAAAGTTCAGCAAAAGTTTCAGAGCAAAAGCTGAAACTCAGGCAATACTTTTGTCTGTCTGCGTTTACAGAGCATTTTCCCAGACTAGTGGTAGTTTCAGGTAAATGTTCATCAGACTTTTCCCCTGAAACAAAGCAGAATTGAGGTGACTGGCTGAATTTTATTTTTGTGTTCACATTACAGATCTGCAGCAAAATCAGATGTTTCACTTCAGACAGAGGATATCTGTGCTTCATAGTACTGTCCCATTTATGTAGTCCTTTCTCTTGAAAAAAGTGTATTCTAAAAACAAGACTGCTCTGACTCCTTCAGCATCCTGTGAAGAGGATACATCTGCTAGGTCTGTGTACTGCTGAGGAAACAGTCACAGAGAGTAATACCTGTCTTCTCAGATGCCTCCCATAAATGTTGTTAACTGACTTGAGACACCAAAAATACTTTTTCTACACTTCAAAGTCAAAACAACCTCCCGTCTACTTTCATAGTGGATTTAAACAGCTACGGGGCCCATCCTGAGGTGCCTCTGCAAATATTTCTGGGGAGAAACATCAATCCTTGGAGTGCTCCCCAAAGTGTCATAACCCATGTGGATGAGCCCTAGGCAAGCGCGATCTGCCCTTGCAGTGACGATGCCTGGCAGAAAAGAATAACTGCAGAGCCCGTGTTTCCTCTCCTGGAAGGGCTGTGACACCTCCTGTCTCAGGGCAAGTGCCGTTTGAAAGCAGACTGCGCTCAGGTTGGAGACAGCAGCACACAGCAGGTCCCCCATGTCCCTGCTGCAGTGGGCAGCCTGACCTTGCCCCAGAAGTAACTGCAGCCCATGGATCCACAGAGACTTTTCTCTGCCCTCAGCAGTGCTGCTGCTGTTGAAATATGCGGTTTTGCATTACCCTAGCCGTGGGTTCCTGCTCCTCATACCACATTCTTTATTGTGTTTGTGTAGTCAGATAGTTGTCTAGACTGGAGAACTGTTCTGGGTCAAACTGGCCTTTTGGAGGGGAAGGGAGGTGTGGTAAGGTGCGGTCTGATTGCTCTGTGAGGGAGGAGAAAGTGCAATGAGGGATGTGAACAAATAACCAGAGCAGGGGAGCAGTGCAGCTGTTCTTTGCAAACTGAAACTGTTTGTGCAGGTATTTGCTGTATGGCCTCACTAGAGAGAAAAGGAAAAGGGAAGATCTTTTGTGTTCACAATGCTTAGGAAACAAATTAGTCATTTTGCTTAAAATGGTCTGAGGACTTCTCCATGAGGCAGACAATTGTTGTTCTCAAAATATGCATTTTCTTGCACCAAAAAGGAACACCACTATAAATAAGATGTCAGAAAAGGTGTGTGAGTGTGAAGGAGGCTCTGCAGCAGCATCCCCAAAGGAGTGATCCACTGAGGGCTCTGGAAAGCTGCATGTGGCAGGAGCCTTTCAAAAGGGACAATGGGTATGGCCTTATGCCTTCCAAAACCTGTCCGGAAAGTGTGTCAGTAGTTTTAAGGGGATATTACTAAAAGCAAATAAAATGAAAAATAAAAGCATGAAATGGCAAATACAGGAGTGATACTTTTTCTGATTCACTAAGCAACCTAGCTGTATCAAAGGGAACCTGGGGTAGTCGGACATAACTTTGAATTTCCTGTTTTGTGTGATTTGTCACAGTCTTAATGTCTGTGCTTCATTTTCACTACTTTAAAAAGCAAAAAAAATCTCCCCCCAAACTAACATATTTCATGACCTTTCCCAGAGGCTCTTCTCTGAGACCAGAGAGGGTTTGCAAGTGCCTGCCAGTCTTCTGAGTGAAGAAATAGTGTTAATAAACATCAGCTTGTGTGTATTAACTCTTCATAAGGTACAGCAGCTGCTTTTAGGTATTATTTACAGAGTTTCCTCTACATTTTAGTTATCTTAGTCTGCTCTTTTGAATACACTAGAGTCCAGTGGACATACATTTAGCAAGAGTTAACTGTAGTTTCAGGAGAAAGATTTGGCATTTTGCCACCTGAGTTGCTGCGTGCTGCCAGCGTAGAGATCAGTCTTTAAATCATTACCATTTTGCATTTGGAAGAGATGATTTTCTGCCATCTATCTAACTTTCCTTATTCCTGTTGAAAATGCTGCAGTTAGATGGTCAAGTAACATTATGAAAGCTTTTTCCACATACAGAATTCACACCTCTTGAACTTATAGTTGATTTAAAAGTAATTGACTAAACCACAGCAGCTTTGTGTGTGGTAATTCTCAATTCTGACGCTGGCTAGACTTCTTCCTGATATAACCTATACTGAGGTAAATCAGCTTTAAAAGGATTTGAAGATCGCATGCAAAACCTTAAAACCTCCACCCCTTTAATTTAACCAGTTARACTCATGTGGTGGTGTGTGTATGCCAGGCCAGCACTTAGTTACTTGAAGCCGTTCGGAAAGTTAAGCATGACAAGACCATATACTCAATATGAGTAAAGCCCTGTAGGAGCGTCATTTGTGAGTGTTTGGCCAAGCCAGTATGTTACTATTTTTGATTTCTGTGTGGCTTTGGTTGTGCAGTGGTCTGTGGGAGCTGAGGGCAGGACTCCATCTGCACAGCGTGCCGTGTGGCTGCCCGCTCTGGTGTTGCAGTGATGAGCCAGCACGACAGTTGTCTGTGTAACGGAGAAGTAGGAACTGTACCCATGTGCCCACCAACTCTGTCCATCACAGGTACCACAGCTGCAATTCCCCATGGGAAGGCCGACAGGGTTTGGCAATACAGTATAGCAGGAAGCTCATAACACTTTTGAAGTTAGCCTCTTTGCCCCTACCGTAGATCCTAGAAGTCCGCTGCCCAGAAGTTTAGCAGAAGATGCAGTCACTTGCCCTGTGACATAGAYTTCGAAACTTCTCTGCCTTCCTCCCACCTGTAGCCTGTCCAGTGAGGATGCTCCTAAAAAAGCAGACAAGATTTGTCTTTGCATTAAGCAGGTGTCACAAGASAGACACTTAGGACTGCTAGTAAGTAATAAAGGGATGCCTTTAGGTAAGCAGTGCTGATATCTTAAGAATATGATTCATTTTTTGATGATCTCATGGATTTTCGAGCTTGTATGTGGCACTGAGCACATTCAGTAGCCTTGCAGATAAACTGAAGAGCCAGGATGTGTCTCTRTGGAATACCTCACGGCTAACAGAAATAGCTTGGCCATAACGTTATTAGAAAATGTCCTAAAGTACTGTTCCACCTGTACTAGGTGGACTCCTGAATTTCCCTGTTGGAAACTGGGAGTTTAATAAATAGGCCCTTGAAACTAGGGTTGAATGACTCTTTAAGGTGGACATTCCTCATTTCTCTTGTAGTAAGAGAGATAAAGGGAAGAAGTATAAACTAAGATTTTGGAGGGAATATGTGCCTCTTTCGGGACACGTGATTCACCTTCCCCAGCGCCRTTATGAAGAATGAAGAGCCCTATCATATTTTGAAGTAGGTTGGTGGTGGTGGTGTGACTGTTGAGGGGGCAGGAGTGGAAAGAAGCACRTTTCTATAAACAGGCTTTCTTAACTAGCTGAAGGGAGAGGTACGATGGGTTCAGAAACTCCATTCAACCTACTTAGAAGATTCAATTGCATGGTTTTGTTCTGGTGAGGCTCTGTAGCTGAGAGTGGAGGCACATTTGTGTTTTTCTGATTCAGAATTGTTCCTAATTGTGTATGTTTTAAATGTTGGGGGTTTTGCCACAGAGTGTCTTCTGTCATGTCTTTGCTTCCTTCTGTATCACAGAAATAACTGTATAATGCTTGAATGACTGCTGTCTATTTTCAGAGCGTGTAAGTTGGAAAAATAATATTTGCACAAAGCTGAAGTGTTTATAGTCTTTCAGCTCTGTTTCAAGTGAAGTAATGGCAGCTTTCACTGGGCAGGCAAGAATACAAAAGGACGTGAAGTTGCAGGATATGCTTTTTAATGGACAGGTCAGAATTAGCTATGCAAATGTCAGTCCTGAACCATGAATCATGCTTATTCCAACAAAGCAGGAAAGCTGTTTTTCCTAATCTTGTGAGCCAGATGAGCACTGCTGTACTCCATACTCACTATATATCTGAAGTCGCAGGAGTTAACCACCAAAGACAGCTTCCAGTAAATTCCAAACTTAACGCATTATGCAGAAAAAAACTAGACCCTGTAGTCATAGTTGAATAAATTGATCTTCATGTTATATCACATATGGTTCTCCAGTGCTGTGTGCTGTTTACCGGCTGTGTTAGGGAGGCTGCGGGTTAAAGTCAAGAGAAGATTAAACATCCCTTTGAGTGCCCTATGGGAAGCCATCACTTAGATTTTTTTTCAGCCTTTTTGCCTGGAGACAGTACTCTTTTGTTCCGCCTACCATGGAGTGCTAAACAGTGGCCAGAAAATGTGGAAGAGAGCAGCAAGTTAAAAAACCGCAGGTAAAAATCCATCTCATTATTTGAAACATCACAATAATGTTATTTTTATTCCCTGTTTTCAGAATGTGTTCACACTTCTATTGTAAGTGCTGAGCCGGAGTCTCCTCACACCTGCACTAATGTCAGTCAGGAGTCACGGCAGTGAGCTCCGTTCTTAGGCGTATTTGAGGCAGTTCACTGCCGTGCCCTGTACCAGTGAGAAGAGCCCAGCCCATGATTAAAACTGCCAATGCTAGCTCATTTTGGAAGTAGTGGATAAAAATCGTGTTATTTTAATGCTTTAAATACAAGAATGATTTTTATCTTCAAGATCTCCAGCTTAGTAGGCTGTTCCCTCCCTTATTTTCTCTGGTTGTGTCCCTCCCCCCAGTTCCTGCCAGATTTGATTCTGTTTCTGTGTCAGTGCCTGCAGCAATCCCTAAAGCAAAGTTTTGCCAGTTCCACTTGCTGTTAAAAGCCAGGCAGTTCCACTGCAGAGATGAGTTAAACGAAGTTTTCTAACTCCTGCTCCTTTTCCTTTTGTCTTCTCCCTCTGCATGTACCTTCCTCCGCTCCTTGCCTGCCGGTAGGTGGGAAATAGCAGTTTCCCAGATTTTAGTGCAGTCCATCAGTGGCCTTCCCACTGTGAACCAGTTCTTCTGCTTTGGCCTTCCTTCAGCTGGGGTGGCCAAACTACTTCTAGCTTGTCAGAACAGCTTACCTAGTCTGCCCTCTTCTTTCCTAGCAGACTTCTTGGGTATGGCTGAAGAGCAGGTTGTAGCCCACATAAACTGTGGGCCCCACCAGACCGTTCTTTCCCCCCATCTCATAGTGGCTGCTTTGTGATAGGATGGGTTGCAGGGCTGTTTGTGTGTCTCGTTGCATTAACAGTTGTATTGTTGCCATCTGATAGGTGTGACTTGCATTTTTTTCATATGACGGGCAAGAGCCATTACGTGATAGGGAGAAGCCATGACATGCATCTCCTTCAAATACTTCACAAAGAAGTGTGTTCATAAAAAGGAAGTTATTTTGGTCTTTATGCTTTGCAAAGCCCCAATGAGGTTTGATCAGGCAGGAAAGCAACACAAAGGTCCCAACCACTCTGCAAACAAAAGTGCGATCAGTACACTTAAAGGCATGTCTTTAAGCACCGACTAAGGCAGCTGTTGTGCTAGGCCGGAAGGCTGAAGATCAAAAGGAAACCTAAGAGGTGAAACACCTTCCGAGAGAAAAAAGGGAGTAAGTTGCTAGGGGCAGACCAGGGTCATGTCAGTGATCTGTGGCTATATATGATACACGTCGAGGCAGAGAGATTCTGCAAAAGAATCTGTAGGAATGTGGTTTTCTGGAGTCCTGCCACAGGGACAGTTAAATATCTGGTGAGCTAAACATTTATGGAACCTGTTTTCCTCTGACATATTTTAGTTGTATGTAAAAGATAGCTCATATTTGTCTTTACAGAGGCTGTCTCAGCACTCTTGATAATCATTGTTAATCCTAATAGAAACAGTCACAAAAGTCCTGTGCCCATGGTAATCCTACTTGGGTAAATCATAGTTGAGATAAAGGACTCCAGCCCAAAGTAGGGTCCAAGACAGTATGAGCTATGTGAGTTCATACTCACATAGTGAGTATGGGAGTATGTGTCACAGAATGACACTCCATTTCAACTCATGATGGCATTAAGCTCAGAATTGGCAGCAGTAACTGAAAAATTGAAAATACATATTTCATAGGGTTACCCCTGAAGGTGTTGCCGTGGGAGTTACTAGGTGATCTGCAGTGTTGCCAACTCCTGTGATTTTATTATGAGTCATAGGATAGCTGACTTTTTTCTTGAAGATCAAGCTCCTGGATTCCAGTGATTTATTTTCTTTTTATCTTTTCATTTTGTAAGTTAGTAATTCCAACTCTCCTGCTTATGGCCAAAATTTCAAAACATGACTCAAATAAGAGTCCAGGCAGCAATGGCAAATAAAGGAGAACCCAGCAGTTGGTTTTTAGTTGGGTTTTGGTTGTTGTTTTTTTTTTTTCTTCCTTTATTTTCATGATCTCTCTGGCTAGTCTTGTGATTTTGTAACTCATGATTTTTGAATCTTTGGGGTTGATTATGGTTCTATCCTTTCTTGTATTACTGCACTGAACATAATCAGTGTAACTAAGAATAACCATTAGGATATATCCAGGTCTTAAAAGCAAAGCTCGGATCACTCATTTTCCTTGACTCCTTCCCTCCTGCAGTTGTTTCATCAATATCTGTAAGGCAAAGAATGTGCTTTTGCATCATCACATCTCTACTTTCATGATGCCGGCAGTGTCCCCATCATTATCAAAGTTCTGCTGAGGTTATAGATTGTGTACTGGGGGTGGTAGGCAAAATAGAAAAAAATGCTATCTTTAGTACTGTTCCTGCAAAACCTGGTGTCTTTCTGTTGGATGAGAAAGTAACACAGGTTGGACGTTCTTCATAGCTGCTACTGTGCTTTCCAACCACTGAGACATGATGTCGTGGAGCTGTGCTCTTTGGGAGAACAAGGACTATCTCCTCCAAGGCTTTCTGATAAAGGCATCCTCCTCTTCGCAGATTTCCATGATGTAGTAGAGTGAAGTCTTAAATTCAAGCCTCTCCCATCAGGTGGAATTCTTTCACAGCAGCTGAGTAGTTGAGTTCCCATCCCAACATCTCCCTCAGCAATTTTTTTTTAAAGGGATGGGATCTATCTGCTCAGCAGTGCTATTTTGTATGTATATATGTGCCACAGGCACTGGATGAGAGAAGAGAAATGCAGTAACTATTTTTACGATATAGGAGTAAGAGAAATTGGCTGCTGTTTCTGAAATGCATCCTAAGACATAAATAAAGTTTTCCAGTGTAGATATTCCCAAAAAGACAGCATGTTGGTTTGGGCTTTATTTAAATGTTATTGGCTTTTGAGAGTTCTATAATGATACTAAAAAATAAGAGGAATGTAAACTATAGCCTGAGGCCTCAATGAAAGTTACAGATCTACAAACAACAGACACAAAGCAAACAACTTCAGGACAGTCAAYAGACTTTGGGTGAGGCGTACTGTTTATAAGGTCCTGAGAAATCATTAAAAAGATGTGAACCATAGAGTAAAAATGTTCTCCTGCAAGCCTGGCTCCACCAGAATCCATGGAGTTGATATTTCCTATGTGGCTGTGCTGGTGTCTTTTCCATAATATCCAGCCCACATGTTGGCTTGCATGTTCCATGCATTTTAACCACGGTGACTATCTATGCTGAACTGGTTGGTTGAAAGCTTCATAGCAAAGAAACCGCAGTCTTTTATTTGGACCCCTCTCCATGGACAAGGAAGCAAGGAAAGCTAGAATTAGGCTTCCTGTAGAAGCCAAAATAAGAAAACTAACATTAGAGACTAGATGGCAAAACTCACATTTTAGGAGACAAGCACACATTTTAGGATGGCTTCCTTCAGATTTGCAAATCTGTGTTTTCTCAGCTGACTTTCCCATTATATCCACTTTTTTTTTTCCATGCAAAATGAAAGGTTGCTTCTGTCCACAGTGTTCAAGTGACTTTGGTTGTCTGAATGGGAGAAAACCTTGAGGAGTTGGCTCGTGTGGTATGAAGTGCGCAGCAGGATAGTCAAGCATTTTTAGAGATGGACATTCAAGTGACTACAAGAAGAGGAGCAATCTTGCGGGTCATGAACCACTCACTGCTTGTGGGCCCCTCAGGGAATGAGTGAATACACTTCCCTAGGGAAGAACCCTACCAACTTGTCATTCTCCAGGCAGGATTTTGTTGACTAGAGACATGTCTGAGTTCATGTGACTTGGAAGGAGACCAGTCTTTCCTGGATTTCTAAGTCCTCAGAGTCTCATAGCAGGCTGTGATCAGAAGAGAGTGATGTTGAGGTTCACATCTGACTCCAGATGTAATCTCAGGCCCTTTGCAGAGGTTGATTTCAGCATCAGTCTGATAAGGGAAAGTCAAACTTGGTTTTAACCGTTAGTTTGGAACTAGATGGGTTATCAGAGTGGGCAAAGTCAAGCTGTATTAATGAACAACCACCAACACCTGCTAGAGCAATGTGACAGTATTAGGGAAAGTAAACTGCAGTCTCACTTTAAATCAGATGCTGAAGCATGGAAGAAAGCTTGTCCACCTGGGCAGTTTATCCAGTACCTTGAACTGCCAGAGGAATGAATAGAGAGGCACTGCACTGTCAGCCTCTATTACAAGAATTTTTGGAAGAAAATTCAAGTGTAGTCTGTTCTGGAAGTCCTAAAACCCCATTAGCTTTTGCCATTAATTTAAGCTGTTCAGAAATTAGCTGAGCCTAACTACCCAGCCTTTTGCTAGTAATTGAATTAAGGCCTACCACTGTAACTTAGAAACTTAAGGTTTGTGACCTTGCAGTGGATTGCTGCATTCCAGATAGTTGGTGTTTTTTGTGGTTTGTTTTTTTTGTTGTTTTTTTTTGTTTGTTTGTTTTTTTTTAAATCAAGTTGCTTGGTTTGGAGATCCCTCCTTGGAAGAGGTCCAAACATATTTTCCTGTGTTTATTCCAGTGGGTGAGTCTTGGCAGTAGCTGGCATGGCTGGGGGTGGCAGAGGAACGAGCCCTGCCTCTCAACAAACATAATATACTTGAACGASTTTCCCTAAGGACCCACCTTCATGTGGCTTTTGGCTCCAGTGCTGCAGGTACTAGAGAGGACTGAGTTGTGTCTGTGGCAGAGGCATCCATYGCGACACAGCTGCCCAGTGAAACATGGAGCCATATGAGCTCAGAGCTGAAAGCAGTGTAGATTTAGCTAAAGTCTTTGCAGTTTGAGCAGCAGATGTCTTTCCTCTCTGCTCAGTTGTGAGCTGCTTGGCACCCTGCCACAGGTTTCCTGTGTGAACTTGGGTGAGTCACTTCATCTCTCCCTTGATATTTGTCTGTATTGTTCATCCAGGCTTTTAGGGCCATAGATTGTCTCTTACTGGGTAGAGGGACAGTCCCTCATTATCAGGTTGTTTTGATCATTACTGGAACCTAGATAAGTCAATACAGCTATTAGTTTTTCTTCAACATGTGGTAAATAAGAGGTACCATCCAGAAGAGAGGAGCAATAATGGTGATTATATTAACACATATTTTATAGAACACTAGATTCAAAACCTTTTGAGTTCCTACCACATCTACTTCAATGGGGCTTTGTTCTTCTGCATGGCTTCTGGGAGTTGTTGCAACACAAATTAAGAACAAGAAATGTTCACCTGGGGCTTAAAATTCAGCCAGCCTGTAACATACTGTCAGCATTCTCCACCTGAGTAAGTGCTCCCAGTGAGCTCATCATAACCCTCCCCTCTGTGTAGGAGCTTCTTCTGTACCATTCAAATCATTGGGAGTTTTGCTGCTGATTACAACGGCAGTAAGATCAGAGACCTTAGGTCAGTACCAGAGCATGCTAGTGATGAGAATAATGTGTGATTTGGATGAAGAGGGAAGACTTTTCTCTCCGTCCCTCACAATGGCTCAGAAATCCATTGAAAATGTTAGCAAGAGGCCTTTTTATTTCCTTCTGGAAAAAGCATGTATATTTAATTCCTGTAATAAAATATTCTAATGGTAGTAAATAGTGAAGTTCTAGAAGGAAAAAATTGATTTCTCAGCTAATGGAGGAGAAAGGGGGAAATTACAAATCCCTGGTTGCCTATTATCGGTTGACTAGCAACATTTGGCCACAGAGAGCAATATGAACATAGTTTTAACATGCAGGTGGCTACAAGAGAAGGGCTGTGCTATATGAAGCCCCGTATCTCCTTAAAGTGGTTCAATCTACTTTTCCAAATGTATTACAAAGAAGTGAGTCAGACTGAAACTGTTGTAGATAGTCTGCTCCACTTCAGATAGCTGCATATTCATTTTAGCTTTAGAAAAAAGTTTATGTTGGCATTTTCTGTTCCTTGTAGTCACGCTGGCTTTTCAAAATAGTTTTTGAACTAAAAATATGTTTCCTGAAATTCATACACTGGGACAAAAAATRTCTCTTCCCTTACTGCTACCACACTGAAGCAGATGATGAGTACTAAGACTCAGAACCAGTAAGCAAGTAATTCTTCAATGCCTGGGTGCAGAAACGTAGCTGTTGGGTCAAAGTAGACTTCTACAAGACAGACTGTCATTGTAAGTTAGTTTGAGGTCAAGTACCCTTGAGTTAGCCCAGGAAGACTCCAGTAGCAGATTACATGAGCTGCACAGATGCCCTGTTGCATTTCCGGCTTGAGTTTCACCCACAACGTCTGGCAGACCATCTACCTTAAGTTGAAAGTCAGTTCCAGCTCTGTTTTTCTATGTGAACAGTARTCAGATTAGGGACGACACCCAGGTTATGCCTCAGGTTAGTAAAGACAAACTTGCAAAATTCATCATGATCCGTATCATAATGAAGTCACCCACCTAACGTGCATTCCCACTATGGTATCCACAGTTACTTTGGCATACAGACCATGATGCAATATATTGTACATGGGGGACAGATATGCTGCCTGTGAATAATGCAAATGGGTGACTGCAGAGTAGTTATTTCAGTGCAAACTGGACTCAGAATAAGCTTGATTCTGCAAATTACAAAGCAACTTTTGCTCCCTCTGAAGCCAATAGAAGTTGATTTCACTTTTCAAATTCACTTTGATTAACCTGGTCTTGACACTGTGGCACTTGCCCTGTTGCAAAGAAAATTAGTAGCTGTGAAAGATTAAAGATTTTCTAATTTAAGGTGGGAGGGGATGTTTGCTGCTGATGAAAACCTTATCTTCATAATGAGCAATAACGCAATCTGATAATCTACCATTACTGAGTTTCCTTCTCTTTTTTTTCCTTAAGCTGAAACTGTGTCACCTGGAGACAGAAATAAGGAAAATGGATTGCAAATGTCAAACCTATGCAAATTTTGTGACATTAAAGTAACAACCTGCTCAAACCAACATCAGTGCAAGAGCAACTGCAATATCACTTCTATCTGTGAGAAGAATAGTGAAGTCTGTGTTGCTATATGGTAAGTTATTTCTTCATACAGGTGGGGAGGGGAGCACACCCTCATTCATCATTACCTAGTACTTTCCTTGATTGCTCTGATATTCAGAATGTCCCTGCTACCTCACCAGGCTTTGCTCTCTCACTTCCAACTTGTATCTGTGCTCAGCATACCGAGAGTTGCTTGAGGTTAACAACAATTCTGATATGAAATGTTCTGGGGATTTTTTTCTTCTAAAGCAGTTCTGTTCCAGCTTATGCTGTTATTGGAAAAGACGCATGTTTTTGCTCAAACCATTAAGCTGCATCCACCCACAGCACCCAGAGTAGAAACAGATTTGAGACTCAGAGAGGATTGTGGTGGCATTTGCTGAAGAAAGGCAGTTCAGGTTTCAAGGTGAACTAAATTATGTAGGTCTATCACAGGAGGYTTATTTACCATGTATAGGTAGAAATACTTTCTCTTAATGGTAAAAAAACTCTTCTGTGTACGTAGTGAATCTGATGTAAGTGTGGTGCTTTTTATATAGCGTATGTCTAGGTTCAAAGAAATCAAGAGTATATGAAAATGAGTTGTAACACTTTTTTAGGATTTCTTGTCTCTAAACTTGCATTCCAATCTAAAAACTGGTGTTTTGCCCTTCCATAAATGGTAAGCCAATCCTACCAAAGAAAACCAGAAACACTCTTCATGAGTTCGTAAGTGGACAAAAGGAACAGAACTGAGTATTTGCAACATTGCTGCTCATTTAGGAACATTAGAACCACTTACAGAAAGACATAATTAATTCATTTATTGAGGGATTAGTTGTGTCCATTGACTTGATGAGACGTTCAGCATAATTGGAAGTAGACACTTGAAATGCAGTATCAGTCCAGTCTGCTATTCCGTATTTGTCCTGTGCTCCTTTAGTAAGTGGTCAGTGTCTATTATTGCCATACAAAGTGGTTGTAGTGCAATTTAAGATACATGCTGGATTTTTCATGTCGATTTATCCAAAAGGCAAATGAGTTGAGAACTGTGTTTAAAGTGCTCTTTGCCTCTGCGTCTTGTGTCAATGAAATGAAATCTGTGGACCAGGACAAAACACAGGAATATGGTCCAGATTATCAGCTGTAAATATTTCCCTGACAGTGAGGCAACTCTAGCTTGCACCAGTTCTATGGTTGGTATTGGTTTTACTTAAAAAAAAAAAAAAAGAAATAATATAAGGATAACTCCTTCAATGCAGAAATTGTGCTGATTGTAGGCTTCAAAAGCAAAATGAAAAGGCCAACTCACTAGAAATTCCTCAGATTTTGAGGAAATAATTCAGTTTTTATCATAATTTCCCRCAGATTTTTACTGTCTGCACAGTGACCACAAAAACCAAAAGTATGTTCTGGAGTTCACAGAAGTTCATTGAGCATTAGCTTGAATAATTCTGGGTGAGATTTTCAAAGGCACTCAGTGGAGTTTAGTGGTAATATGATACAGGAATAACTGTGCTGTTGTACAAATGCCCCAGTGTGAGGAGCCCAGACACAGCCAAATTTACCCCATTCAGGAAAGCTGGAGAAAAACGTATGATACTCTTTAAATCCCATTTGAGTTCTCAAAAGAGGCAAATTTCGGGCAGGCGCAGTCCTGTCTGCTCCCTTTGTAAAATATTCCTTCTTTGATTTCAATTTTCTCCTTTTCATTTTTAGGAGACAGAATGATGAAAATGTGACATTAGAAACAATATGCCATGATCCCCAGAAAACACTGTATGGTCATGTGTTGGATGACTCCAGCTCAGAGCAGTGTTTGATGAGGGAAAAGAAGGAAGATGGGGGACTGATGTTCATGTGTTCCTGTACAGGTGAAGAATGTAATGATATGCTCATTTTTCCATCAGGTAGGTTTAATAATTTACCCTGCATTCCTAGGCTGTACCTTGCAAGTAATATTAACTGTGTCATACCAATGGACTTTGGAATTGCATTTTGTGGAGGAAAACTTCTAGTGGCAGGAGATATTTTGGTCTCTTCTGAGTCTTGCAAAATCTCAACCTTTCTTTTCTGTGTTCAGAGGATATTTCTTCCTGCCAGGCTGTCCTCCTTTTGAAGTAAGTCTGATACTCAGCTCAAGACATTGCACTTAAAAGTTGATGAAAATAAAGATGAAAGCAAGATGTTTAGAGTTGTTCTGTTGACACACCAAAATGCAACATATGGCAGTTACATTATAAAACATAAACAAGAGGCAAATGTCGTATTTAAGRTCTTGCCTCTTCTAAAAGGCTGTATTGCCATAGTGTGGCATCTGTATATACAGATACTACTGAGTAACTTCACAGGATGTGAATTTAAAGTCAGCTTCTCTGTTGTAACTGACCATCTGCACTTGTTCTGTGGTGGGCGTGAAGTAGCTAGAAGGTTCCTTCACTGGTAGATATGCTACCTCATGCTTACTACGGCACAAGGAGGTGTATGTGAGTTCAGTTAAACCAGTGAAATCTGAGTATAGACCAAATCACAAGTGCGTAACCTGTCCCCATTCTACTTCATGAATGCCTATATAGACCACTGCAAATACAGTAAAGGCAGTGCAGGTGTGTACAGTGCTGGTGGACCTCATGCTGCACACACAGATGTGCATGTGTGCACGCACACACCTCACTTTATTTTCTCCTACCTGCTGGATCCCACAATGATTCTTTTACTGAGACTAAGTCAGGTCTCTCACAGGCAAGTGTGAAGCCTCCCCCAAGTGTGGAGAACATTGTGTGCACACAATTCTAAATGAGTAAGGCACACAGAACCCATCCTTATCACCTGTAAGTTCCTCAGAAAAGGATATAATCAAATCCTCGTTATCTGAGATAACGAAGGGTTGGGACACTGTTTCCACTCCTGGGAAACATGGTAYGTGACTGCACTGAGGCAGACAACTATGTGAGTGGCTTCTAGCTCTTACTTCCCAGCCCTCCAAGAAGGCTAACTATTTCAGGTTGCAAAACCACACCAGATTAGCCAAGAGCAAGCTAGAAAATCTTTGCCTCCCTTGGCCCAGGCTGTCCATATCCGGTGCCACCTCCTCCCCTCTTCCTCATCCTCTCCCCAAGCTTGATTTAAAACCAGACAACCTGACTGCTCATCCATGGTTGTATGACCAACCCTTACTTGGGTGGGCTTTAAAAGAGTTGGAGTAAATACTGGTATTAATGTGAGCACAGGTGGTAGACCCAGGACCTAATACTAAGAGATTGCCTTGATTTTATTGAAGAGAACGTGTTCCCAGTGAAAAGATCTTACTGTGTCAGCTGTCTAGAGGTTTTATACAAAGCGAACCACACCCTTGTGGATTTTGGCTAATTTGTTATAAATTAGTCACGTTATAGCTGTTTCTTCTGGAGCTATGTAGCCGAATACAATCGCTCTGACAAATGTGTGTCTTCTGTGTGTATGTTTATGAAAACCGTTCTATAAATTCAACACCAAGTGCCTTCATTCCATCAACTCTGCAGCCCCCCTCACGCTTCCAGAGCAGCCTAAAAGGAGATGTAGTATAGATTAAAACCCAGTCTTTTTACCCTAATTCCTTTCAGTCTTCGGAGTGGAGCTTTTCCTTCTAGGTCATGTGCTGTAAGCACTCTAGGTGACTCATGAAAACTGTGCCCTGCATTCACATGTAGTAAGTGAATAACTACAGATAAAAATTAATGTAAAACTTCAGTTTGTAGTATTTCCAGTTCATTCACAAACACAAACATTAACTCCAATTGGGAGGGGGGAGAATTGAGGCTTTGTCATTCCTTTTTTATTGTTGTGGATTAGTGTTTCTTTTAAATGAAAACAGCCCCTTTGGGTTGCTTGCCTGGTTAGCCATGGCAGGAAGACAAACGATTTTTACAGTATCAGACATGCGGTTTCCTGTCTGTGTTTAACTTTGAGCAGAACATCACAGCCAGCTGGTCCACGGCTCCTCCAGACAACTAGATAATAGCCTGTAATAATTTTGCCTTTGGAATGACTGTCATCCAGATCTATTCTGTACATTGTTCTTGCCTTTTTTTCTCTCTACATTTCTTGTACACCAGAGCAAGAATTTGTGCAGTGTTTTTGCACATCCTATAGTTTTAGAGAGTGGACAAAAGCTAGTCTAAAAAAGCCTGATCAAAAAGTGATTGTACTCATTTATTAGCAGAAACTGAGACAATAAAAAAGATTGTAATTTTTCACCTGATAATCGCAGCCTTTCCTTTCAAGGTATTGCTATAAATGATCAGTGTTCTAGCTCTTCTTCCTCCTGGGTGCACACTTAAGACAGACCAGATTTAGTTTGTTCTTGGTGTTTCTGAGGTAAGGAAGAAAATTGTGGGCAAGGCAAAAAGTTCTAATTTCCACCAGAGGTTAGTCACTACGTTCCAGTGATTCACAGCTGAGCTGTTATTGCTTTTAGAAGAATTGGTTTATAGCACTGTTGACTTGTATCAGTCTTGACTGTGAAGGGTAAACCTCCTGACTCCATTTTTAGACACAAACATCTAAAGGTTTTGGGTAGTGGGAGGCGTTGTGACTCACCCAAGTGTGGCTTTGGAAATGTTTGAAGTAGTTACATCTAAATGAAATACCTGTTTCTTGTATTGACTTTTGTTTAAATTGCCAATCTGCAAAATAAGCAAGACACAGTCAGGCATGTGCCTAAACATGCTTGTAGTTCTGCTGTGTCAGGGGGCTTCTGACCCTGATTCAGATCCCTGGCATTTCAGGCCATGGGCAGCTGGTGGAAAATATGGTGCGCAGAATCACTCCAAACAATGTTCTGTCGTTCTTGGAGAAATAATATACAGGAGACAGGTAGCCATTGCAAATCTGACTACTCTGTGTTTATTTTTTAATCCCTCTCTTTTTTGCCAAACAAAATTGTGGGTGACTGGCAAGCAGCTTACACCCCTGTGGTGGAAAAATGCTTCTCACAGCAAAACTCAATGCCAGTCTGTTTTAATTATTATTTATTCAAATGTCTAATGTCAGTGTTACCAGAAGGCAAAGCCAGGGAGCAAAACCACTGGAAAAGATTAGCCAAAATCAGGGGGGAAAAGGCCCTGGCTGGCTAGAAGTTGGCTAGGTGGCAGACAGGGGCCTGGTCCTGCTGTCATGGAAAAGATGAGTGCAGGACTGGACTACCAGGGTTTTTTCCTCCCTGATGTCTAGTTGTGTCTGGTGGATCTTCTGCATTTTGCTTTGGCTTCTTATGATTTGATCTGTTGTGATGAACCAGGTCTGTCTGTAGCTGTTTGCACAGTTCCAGGCCTCCCTTGGTGTTTGGGCAGCTTTGTTCCTCAGCCTTCTCTTCACCACACCATCTCACAGCCTCTATTCATCAGCCAGTGCGAGCATGACAAATGCCCTACAAAGTTCTTCTTTATTAACAATCCTAAGCTATTTGGCTGAGGTCAAGGCTTGTTTACCCAAAGGGACCAAGTAGGACTGTGTTCTTTCCAGCCTCACATCTGACCCATTCTCCGTGGGCAGAGATGACCAGGCACTCATCGTAGCTGAGGAAATGGGATACCTGCATGTTACCCAGTGCATGACCTACCTGCTATGCAGCGCAACTTCTTCCTGTTGTTCAGGCTCATTTAGACACATTCATTCAGTGGCATGCAAAAGGGTGACCCCAGCACTGGAGACTGCAGACAGGAAAACAAATCCTTTAAGTACTGTCGTTGTTATATATGCAGTTGTTATCCTGAGCATCGAGTTCAAATCCAGGCAAAAATGCAGAGACTTCGAAATTTGGAAACAGGATTTGCAGACCTGTAGCCCAGCTCTATTTGGTTTAGAGTCATTCTAATAATTTACRTGGTGATCGTTTTTCATCCTCACCTGTCTTGCCATGCTATGCAGATCTCCATGCAGTTTGTAACTGAGGTGCCTGTTGGATTGTTCAGGTAGTCTCTATTCCTCAGGGACTGCAAGATGAGGTCATTATTTCAGGCATTCCCACCACACCCAGTCGTAATATGGGAGAAACCTTTAGCAGCAACAATGTATACAGGTTTTAATGATTATCTGAATCATCCAAACAGTTGCCTTGAAATATCAAAACATCAGTGATGGAGATGACTGACAGGTCAGCAAGAGTTTATGAGAATAATGAAGCTAATTGGGGAAGTGTGTCAGAGTGGGGGAGGGTGTTGTGCTGCTAACAATCTTCACATTGATCACGGTTTTACTAAGTTTGCTAACTGAGAGTGTAAGAGTTGCAAGTATTTGATTAATCAGTTGTGGCTGAGTCATTTGCCCGAATGAATTACACCTATGGATTTGCAGTGTGTCAAGTGCTGTGATTGCTCACTGCGTACGGTTGTTACCTGGGAGACCTGGTATTGTTCTGCTGCCTGAACCACTGCAAGCATGCCTGCATGATGCCTTGTCCTGTGCCCAGATCATAGGAGATATGGATAATGTTTTAGAATTTCCTTAACTTGGTATCTCTCGCTTGTCTCTAACATGTTGCCCCTGTCTTTTCCTTTCTTTCTCTCTCTCCTCTTCCTCTCCTTACTAGAATCAAAGCATTAGTGATTTTACTTGACTACATAGGAGGATCTCAGACTTAAGAGCAGACTTAAGACCTGTGCACAAACAGCTGCCAGGCCATAAATACTCATGTGATGAGTTGTCCAGTGCTCAAGGAACAGCAGAAGGGAGATGATTACTGCTGGACTGCTTCCAAGTGGATTTTAACAAAGGCTTTCATTAATCTGTTTTTCTGTTATCCAGCTAACATGTTCAGAAGGTAACTGTCTTCCAGCTGCCCCATAAAAGAGGTCAGTAGCATTACATAACGTTGCACAGAGCCTCTCACCGCTTGTATATTGGCATTGTTCTCTATGTTTCCTCTTAGGTATTTGCAGCCACAGAGTCCCACCCAATGCCTGCAGCTGTATGTAACCAAAGGAGAGGCTGTCTAATACTGAACGTCTGATTCACTTAGTGGGATAGAAAGGAAATAGAATGGAAAGAGGCAAAAGAAGCCAAAGTTTTGTTTTGCTCTGTATTATTTATATTGTTTGCTTCCTAGGAAAATAACCATGCAGAGCTCAGTTACAGATTTGTGTAAAAACAAACTAGGCAGAGCTCTTCCAGTCTGGTTGGCATATTTGTTACAATTTGCATCACTTGAGAGCTTAATAAGTGTGGGAATGTGGCCAACCTTTTATCAGGTTGTCATGGAAGGGACTTTAATAATTACAGACAGAAACAAACTGTAACTAACACTGGCAACATAATATTTTGGGAAAGGTTGGAGGGGTGAAACTCAGGCTGAGAATAAAAATAGTGGTTAATGCGTGGCATCTGTTGGAACATATTGAAACTGGAGAGATTGATTTGTTCCAGAAAACCACCAGCAAACAGCAGCAGACACTGAGTTGTATAACTGAGGCATGTATCACAGAAACACAGTCACATCATGTAAAGTTAGAATATGTCGGCTTTCATATCGCTGAGTAGGAAAGCTCAGCTACAAAAGTCAAAATGTGTGAGAGATGCCATGTACACACAGTGAAGTGACCTGTTAGAATGGGAGAGATAAGAAGGGAATGCATCCAGGGGTGGGAGATTTTAAACAAATGGGTGCTGTGCCAGCAAGCCAAGGAATTACACTTCTTAGCCAGCAGTGAGGGAATAAAACAGCAACAAACTATTTGTTCTGTCTTGGAGCTTAAGAGTTTCTTAAACCTCCTGGGTGCTGAATAGCATACTTGGCAATCAGTTGAAAAATGAAATTCTGCTTACAATAGATAAAATATCCATTACATCATTGCTGCCCAGCCTTTTCACTGAAGTAGCCACCCAGAGGCCATCAAGTTGCCTGCCTCCCGCCCCCGTGACTAAGATGCAGCCATTCCCATCAGGTGATGGATGCATATGCATGACTCTTCCAACATGTAACACATATAACTGGGCCACATAGCTGGGGATTTTCCCTGGGCATAACAGAGATGTCTTGAGTCCTTATCACCTGATTGTGGACTCAATCATACTCTTATTTATTTTTTTTTTAATTACTACTTTTATAGTAGTACAAATGAGAACCTGAGTTTAGTTTGGTGCAGAACTGGGTACAAAAGCAAGGAAGAGAAAGGGCAACTATACTCATCAAAAAATGTTGTGCTCACCTCACAAGATAAGTACATGCCACAGTAAGTGGTTTCAATAGGATATCTACAGACTTTTTTGTTTTCCTCAGTTTCCTCTGTTTTTTCCAAATGAATCACTGACCACTGAACTGAACTTCCCAAACTTCTCTGAGTTTGTGATGAGGGTCCAAATAACCTGCTCTGAACACATGCATGGAGAGTTCAGTCTAGTACTGGAGTTATTAGAGGTTAGTATCACAAAATCTGTAGTCAGTTAACATCAAGACATTAGAAAAAAATACACAAAGGTAAAGGAGAACTGGCTAGACTAAAATACCCTAAATACATCCTTTGTGTAAATGGTTTAAAAATAATATTGCCACTTACTGGGGAGTTAGCAGTTAGTGGATATCTTTACTCTGTACAGTCCATCCATTGAATAGTGTTGAGAGGTAGTAATAGAAGAAGATGATAGATAATTGAAGATATAGGTACTTCACTTTAGTTTTGCCTTTTTTTTCATGTGCCAAAGGCAAAGCTGGTGGCCCCCAAGGGAGAGCAGCAGTGAGTGTGCCACAGGTCTCCAAAACTGCTCATACCTTTGCCTTACTACCTCTCAGGAAAAGAGGTAAGTGGTGGCACTGGGCAATGGCCTGCATTAAGTGCTCTCAGGGCTGGGTCTAGTTTGCCAGCCATATGTTGACTGCAGAGCAACATTCAGGCTGGCAAATAACCAAAAGGTTAAGTGAATGAGTTTCCACACCTTTGAGCAAACATCCTTAGGGCCCAGATTCTGAGCCATGAGGATGGCAGTGCTTTAGAAAGACAGCTTTAGAAACAGGCTCTAGAGATGACTTTTCCTTGTCACTTCTACTATCTTTGAGCCCCTATAGCAGGCCAGGCAGACCTGCCAACTACCAGAGCTAGTGCCTCTCCAGGAGGCTGCTTCAGCAGATACTGTGTTTTGGATACCCTGGTAATATCCTCTTTAGACTAAAAGATGAAGACGTACAGCTCAAGTGCAAGTTACTGGCCTTGACAGACTTGGTTTACCTAGTCCAAAAAAACTCTTGTCAAATTCAGGAACTGGCTGCAAGAATTTAACTTGCAGGAAAGTCTACAAGAAATGTCAGGGTTTATTTTCCACTGGATAGCAAGATAGAGTCCACTCTGGTTTTAAAATCTAGTAATCTCCGTCTTCTGCCATCAGATGGTTCAGCATAGAGCTGAGGGAGGGGTGGAACTGATTTCCTGCCCCACAAAACTATTAAGTTGAAAAAAAATTCTTCATCTCCAGCAAGGATGGAAAATTAGAATGTTTCCAAGAAACTGTCAAGATAAAAAAATGCAGGTTAGTTTGAGGTGCAGCATTTGAGTTTGATTATTTCCAAGTATTTTATGTCAGGATCAACCATTTTCCTAAGGAAAAAGCGCCCCCCCCCACCCCCCCAATAAAAATGCTCCCCACCCCCATCCACAAAGCCCAAAAAACAATGCCTGTAAAATTAGCAGAAGTTTTTAAACATAAAAGTTGTATCAACTTTCAGACCACTTTTGTCCTCAAGATAAGGGTTTCAGGGAAAAGTATAGGAATGTCAGAAGCAGAGTTTCTGTTTTGAAAATCAACATTTCCCATCTAAAAATGTTTTGCTGAAGATTTCCAAGCCATTTTAATTCTAAAAAGACCAAAATCAGGAAGGTACATGAGATACTGAACTACAGAATTTCATTGTTACTTGAGGATTCTTCAACAGAGATAAACTGAGTTACCCCAAACAGCTGCTCAGAGTGGAACTTCATTTCACTGAAAATGAAACATTTTATGGAATTAGTTTTCATCCAGAAAGTAGCGCTAAAGAGATGGGCAGACTTTTCCATATTTTATTGCCTAGTGTCTTGCTCAGAAATCRGTATGCACGTAAGGTTCAAACTCGCATTTGCCCGATTCAGAATAATCAGAGATGAAAAGGTCTTCCCTGAATCAAACAGAGCGGGACTTGAACTTGGAGCTCCCATAGCCCAGACTAGTCCCCTCACTGGTGGGGATTCAGCACTCACATCTCTTGCCAAATTGCAACATTTGAACAGAATTTTGTTTATGCAAAAACATTCAAAAAGTGTTAGTTTTCATTCCAGTGTGGAATTGAAACCAAACTTTGAAACCTCAGAATTGCTGCAAAACGGAGTTGTCCTCCAGTCAGCTCAAAGGGCTGCTTTGTGTCTCAGGAGCTTGCAAAATAACTAGATCACAGTCCCGGGTCTGGGCCCATATTTTGCGACTGTGTGTTTCTGGGGGTTTTTAAGACACTAGACAAGCTTGCAATACATCAGTGGCGATATGTTTAACCTGAGTTCTGCCAGTATCAAATATACTCTTGCCCTGCTGTGTGGCTTTGACTAGCAGTTGAAGGGGCAGCAACTTTAGAATTCGCACAAGCAGCAAAGAGCACTGAAGTAGTTCTGTCAGGACTGGCTGTGCACTTCTGCTGCCCTGTGCATTAAAATGTGGGTCCTACTTTTATTGCCATTGTTTTATTTCTTGTTTCCAAAGTTCAGTGACACCAAAGTTCAATCAAAGGCACCCAATCCAACCTAAAGAATTTGCAGGCAAAGCACTGTTGTGCTTTGAAGCTTCCTGACTGAACAGGGGCTGTACAGTGTTTCCATTTTCCTTGGCACCTAAGCCCTATTCCCTAAAGGCTTAGGTAGTGTTAAGGGTTGTGCAGATGGCTTGTGCTTAGTTTAAACCGCATACAGGAAGCTTTCTTTTAGCTCAACTTCTCTATTGTTATGCTATATTAATAGGCTCTTTTGAAGCTTAAGAAAGGACTGATCTGCCTAAATAATAGTTCTGGGTGGGGAAAGTTATTTAGGAGCATGTTTGCAAAACCTGAAAGGCTGTTTCATTTAACCATTTCCTTGCCTGCCTGTGCAGCCAGGTTTTGCTCATTCCGGTGCTCAGAAAGAGGAAGCTGCATTCCCATTTTTGAAATTATGGGGTTTGAGTCATAGATATTTATTTATAAGCAAATGAACATATTTATTCTTAGATTCCTGTAGTCAAGCCAGAAAATGTTGGCTAGCCACTATGCAAACATACAGATATGCTCTGAATTTTGATCCTGCCCTGACTTTGTACACGGATTCAACAGAGAAGTACCCCAACCTTAGCTTGTGCTGGAAGGGATGATTTTGTTCTGCTCATATCAGCAGTCAAAATCAAAGGCAGTTCCAGAAGTGCCTTGCTCGGACCAGCCCTCAGTGCCATCAGCTCTTTGCTGCTGCTGTCCCCTTTAATTCTGCTGGCAGGCAGCTCAGTCCCCTTCTTTTAAGCTCAGGGTTCAGCCTTGTCAGTCCTGACACCCAGTTCTCCCTGTTGGGTGCTCATTCTTGCACTTCCCAAGCCTTGAGTGGGACTTGTCTAGTGTCTTAAAAACTGAAAGTGAGCACACCCTTTGTCCCTGCTGCTTTAGGTGGGGATGTGCAGCCGTATGATTTTCACCCCCCGCCTCCCTACTTCCTCCAAGGGATGGTGCCAAAGCAGATGTGTCACTTTGCAGCAGGGGTGCAGGATGATACAGTGCTCAGGGGAAGTGGCCAAACTGCTCAGCTTCTGCTTTGATTAAAAAAATTTTTTCATTCTTTTTCAAGTGACATTTGCAACATCAACAGTTTCTCCCTTTCACCCAGAAATCCCCCTGCACCACAAGCAGAGCTTTCTCTTGTGCAAAAAGAGGAAGAGCCAAAGGGGCTGTGAAGTATGCTGGAGACTTCTCAGCTGTAAGCCAAAATAATACAGCCTGCTCCAGGGCATTATAGGAATGATCGGAGACCCTCAGACAGGTAGCCATAACAGTCAAGGAGTGGCGAGTTTGGGTGAGTTTCTTCTCATTTAGAGCTGAACATGCACCCAACTACCTCCAACTGCTTGGACTCATGGGGAGAAATTTGAAGGAGAACTAAGACATCTTTGTTTTTTTCTCACTCATTTAGAAAGACATTTGTATTTCAAATATCTGGGCTACATATTGCAGCTCTGTGGCAAAGAAAAAGGGCTTAAAGGGCCCTAAAGAGGCATGTTCATCTTTGTTAAAAAGTATACCGTATGATATAGATGACATATTACTCAGTTCCAAGAGCAGAGTCCAAACTTCAAGTATGCTTTTCTGTGGTCAAGAAAAAAAAAACCAAACAAACCAGAACCCCAAACRTTCATCAAAACTATTTTATCTGATTGTTACAGATCATAGTTGCATTCATGCAGTTGTGGCCTGCTTGCAGCCAAAACTCCAAAACAGCCATCCCGCAACGTAGTCAGTTCTCCTCCACCAGGGTGTTTCCCAAGTTCTTTATAAAGCAGATTTTCTGAGAGCGAAGAATGCACATGGGAATAAGCAACGCAAATCTTCTGTTTACTGACAGTGACACTGGAATTTCTAAATATATTCCTCCAGTAAGGGCCATAAAAAAACTGGGGGGTTTTTTTGCCCTCTTCAACATGTTGAGAAGCAGAAGGGGTGCCTGTAATCTGTGATGAACTTTTAAGTATTTTTCTTATTTAAAAGTTAAAAAGTTTAAAATTTGCTAACATTTTGTTGCCAAGAGAAATCACTTGAGAATAAGGATTTGTGGTTTGCTGTCCTGGTTTCAGCTGGTGTGGAAGAAGGGATTGGCTTAAAAGGTTCTTTTGCATAAATGAAGGAAATACATTCTTTGTAGGTGCTGCTAGTGAATGCCACTGACCTGTGCTAGCCGGGAATGTCAGTGCTAGAAAGGCACTTCCTCTTCCTTGAAACCCTGGGAGAGAGGCTAGGATTGAATTACTTGCTTTACATCTGGTTGATGAACCTTTCAAACAGAGGAAGCACATCCTGGTTCAGGATTTAGGCCTTCTTCCAAATAAAGAAGAATATACTCTTCAGAGGTCCTGTCACCTGCCTTTTGAATAGCTGATGGCTGCTGCTGCTTGCCAGCTAACTGTGTTTCCAATGGAAAAGTGATTATATGTGAAATTGGAGGGTCAGAGGTACTGCTTGTTCTAATTGTAACTCTTTTCCCCCACCCTTTCAGCATTGCTCACCTTCATTTTGAGAGGCACAGAGTAGGGGAAACAGAGGTTAGTGGCTAATGTAGTTAGTGGCAACTTCCCTTCAGAAGTTATTAAACTTTTCTTTTTTTTATTGACTTTTTTGGCCCGATACACAGAACCTGAGTCAGTGACATTGCTGTAAGCATCTGCCAGAGCATCGTGCTGCCAACATAAGCCACTTGCTTAACTCTGGTTGCAGCTTCAGTTGTTTTAGTCCATTCAGGTTAGACTCCCAGGGCTTCTTCCAATCAATCCCCTCCCTCATGGAAAGATAATATAGTACGCTTGCTCTGACTCAAAGGAAGAAATAGGCTGGGAGAGTACATTTCCATGTGTCCAATCAAATCAGGTTCCTTCTTTAATCTATTTTCAGAATAAAACTGTTCTCTTTTAAACTGTTTACCTTCCCTAAATAATACCCCAAACTGAACTAGAAGGGTCACATCTAGAGGTGATAGGGCAGCTCTCACCTTTAGAATAATGTTCTGTACCATTCCCAGAACATCTCCCTATTCTAGAATATGTCTGTATTGTTCTTCTCTTCCCTATCCCTATATGTTCCACCTAAGAATATGTTAGTGTGTGGGCTGCACCAGCTAAGGAGTTTGGAGTGAACCGTCAACTGCTTTACGACAGGACAGCCAGTGTACAGCCAGCAAGTGACACACAGAGGATGTTTTCAGTTACATAAATCCATGCAAAAAGTACATGGGGGTGACAATTCTCAGATGTGTCATACATGCCTGATTGTGCCTGCAGGATTCAAACACCTGTGTACACGCAGGTGTTTGAATTTGTTCTAGCAACACTCTTTCACATACATCAAAGTATGAGAATGAGTTTTGTTTTTCAGATGTGTATGCAGGCATATATATTGTGCCTGAATATTAGCCTGCAGTAGTTGTGTGCAGACAGGCTTCCTGAAAATGTCTTTACATGGATCCCACTGAAATATACTGGATCTGGAGTGATAACTGGGCAAGTGGGAATTCATATGCTGCATTGCCTATTTATTTATCAATCCAGTTCTTAGAAAAAATAATGTGTTCTAGTAATTACTGGTTAAAGGGCTAGATCTGTCAAGAACACATCGACAGAGTAAGTGCAGGAGACTTTGGCTATTGTATTCAGGAAAGTGAAGGTTTCATGCATAATGTATTAAGAGCCTGAGAGAAGAACAAAGCTATTAAATTACATTAGGTTCTTGCTCATTCAGTTCCAGCTTTTTATAAAATAAGCAGACAGGGAAGTCCTGGTAAGTGGAGGCCTATGTACGAAACAACATTCTGAGGTAAGAAAGCAGTGATAATTTTTGTTATTTACTGTTAGTGGAGGAGATCATGTATTGCACTCTGGATAAAAATTACAATTATTGACAGCCTCCTGTATACATAAAGCTATTATATCATTTAATGTATGCCTTCCTTCTGTTCTTCTTTACAGATGACCCTCATAAGCCAGAGGAGAAAGATGAAATTTCCAAAGTCACAATCATAAGTCTTGTCCCGTTACTGGTGATTTCTGTTGCTGTGATTGTTATCTTTTATGCCTACCGCACTCATAAGAAGAGAAAGCTCAACAAGGCATGGGAGAAGAATGTTAAGCCCAGGAAACATAAGGACTGCAGTGATGTTTGTGCCATTATGTTAGATGATGACCGCTCAGACATCAGCTCTACCTGTGCCAACAACATCAACCACAACACAGAATTGCTGCCCATTGAGTTGGATATTGTTGTTGGCAAAGGAAGGTTTGCTGAAGTGTATAAAGCCAAATTGAAGCAAAACACATCAGAGCAGTATGAAACTGTGGCAGTCAAGATTTTCCCCTATGAAGAATATGCTTCCTGGAAAACTGAGAAAGACATTTTTTCAGATGTAAACCTCAAGCACGAAAACATCCTCCAATTCTTGACAGCAGAGGAGCGTAAGACAGATCTTGGTAAACAGTATTGGTTGATCACTGCCTTCCATGCTCGAGGAAACTTGCAGGAATATCTCACACGGCACATTATCAGCTGGGAGGACCTCTGGAAACTGGGTGGGTCCTTGGCCAGAGGGATTGCCCATCTGCATAGTGATCACACACCCTGTGGTCGCCCCAAAACACCTATCGTGCACAGAGACCTAAAGAGTTCCAACATCCTGGTGAAAAATGATTTAACCTGCTGTCTCTGTGACTTTGGGTTATCCCTGAGACTGGACCCTTCTCTGTCTGTGGATGACTTGGCTAACAGTGGGCAGGTAAGTTAAAAGTTTGAAGAGGAGGGTGTGTGTTTTACTAGTTGGTGTGTCAGTTCCTGGGGTGAAAAGAGGAAGAATTCTATGTTACCATATTTACTTAAAATCTTAAAAAATTAAAGTGACAGTATTTATAAACAAAGAGACTCTAAACTTAACATTAAAGCAACAGTGAGAAATGTGCAATGAAAGTTGTGTTATGATCAGAGCGCTGCATATGTATATGATGCAACCATCCTCTTTATACACTTATACTAAGTGTGTATGAGCTTGTTAGTGACTGTTTGTGGTGCTGCTGCAGTGCACACACACACATATGATAAGGATGTGCTTCACTTTGTGAGGCTGTGCCACAGTTTTCATGCCTGATGGCATTACAGTTTTGTGTGAGTAGGCCCACTCCTGGTGTACCCCAGCATATGTGAAGTCAGTCTTCTATCTTTGAGAGGCTTGGGTAGATAACTAGAGTGATAGATAATAACTTTAAAAGGCCAAAAATTAACCTGTTTAAGATTATGGCACTTTCTCCAAATGCAAGCAAATGCAAGAATCTCAAATAAAAATAATTGCCCTGTTGTTGCTTTTTCAACTGAGTAACATGGATGATACTCATCTACTTCACAAGGATGGCAGGAGGATGTTTATGAATGCTTTGAAGATTAAATTTTTCAAGTAAATCTCTAAATATTGGCTCTTCTAATGAAAACTCCCGTATAAATTCAGACCATTTGTTAAGTTAATTAATTCATAATTATTTAATTATACGTATATTTATACATGTATTTTCATATTTATATTTTCATACATAGGTCCCATCAAAGCCTGTCCATTTACACTGAYTTTCACTTCTCATGGAAATAATATTTTGGTTTAGAACATTTTCAGGAACAGTTCTTCAGTCAGTAGTGCTCCGTTGAGTTCATGGGAGCTTTGCTGCTGTTTATCTAATGAAGATCTGTCTTTGAAAGTCTCCTTAGTGAGAGGCAACTGTCCTGATCTCATTTTGAGAGGGTTTATTAACCAGCACTGGGAGTAATGATAACCAAGGAAGCTGTATTTAAAATAATACAAACACCACTCACAATTACATATCATTTCTCTCCAGCATGCCAGACGTTTTTGGAGTTCAGGGAAGTCATACCATATTGTAACTCATAAGACTGATTCCATTTGGAATAAAGTGAAAACAGAGTATTCGGCAGTGTAAGGCAGGGGCTCTGAAACTCAACCCCACAGACGCTTTGATTGCTTAAAGCCAGCCCATATTTTAAGCTGATTTCTCTGGCATTGCTCACAGACAGTTGGAAATAGGAGGGTACCATTGATACTGCCACTTCCACAGTCCACGCTGGCACTGACGACGAAGTACAGTGCTGCCCAGAGCAGGTTACTGCTTTGGAATCCGAGTCCTTGGGCACTGGTGTTGAGGCCCACTGTTTGACTTTGTTTGGCTTCATTGAATCTGGTTGAGGGTGACCCAGCTAGTGTCATTCTTCTCTGTGATGAGGAGTAAGATGGTGTGAAGTGGTTCCACTTCAACCTCCATCTTGTTTCTTCTGGGCACACAAGCACCACCCACTCAAATTCCCCAACATGCCCTTCAGTGATGCAGCTTTTGCTAAAGGGGTCTTGCCCCAGAATGTGCCTTATGCACAACTTCTGAACTTTACCCTTTGACTCAAACCTTTCCCACCAGGAGGTCCAATCTTTGAAGGTATATAATGGAGCTGACCCAAATCTTAAATCAAGGAAACCTCTAGCTTCCTATGAAATAGATAAAAGAGTGTAAGTATTTTACCATTTTTCTGGTCAGCCTTAGTAATACTCAAGGCAAGTTGTCGGGGTTACAGAGCTTTCTTCTTTCCCATCTACCCAACTACCTTTCATATCATGCAAATGTAGCCATTATTGACTATACAGTACCAGTGCCTTTAGTGACTGGCTGGAAACTGTCTTTTTCCCCATTAGAACCTTTGCAGTCTTTTCAGTTTGGCCACCCACGATGGTTAGTATTTGCAGACATTACTTAATGTGAGTACATAAATGTGGACCTYTGTCCCATTGTGTTCAAAGGACTGGTAGGTGCCAGCAAGGCCAGCAGTTCCTCACCTCAGCAGCATCAGCAACCTTGTAACAGATGGTCTCCCTAATCAGATAAAGAGGGATATCTACTGCCCCTCTGACTGACACACCTCAGGGCACAAAGCATCCCTCAACAGCTTGAAAGAAATGTAAGGTCTTCAGTAAAAAAGGTCCAAAAGTAACAAAAATTATAATGTACCACAGGAAGAGAGATGGTCCCTCACCAGAAGTTTTGGAGAAGCAAGAAGTGAAACCAGACTGGTCTTTGCAAAGAGAAAGCATATCCAGAATCCAGAGGGGCAACCAACTCTGAATTGCTGGAGTTTAGATACCTAAAATGCCTTTGAGACTCAGGGCTTAGATTTCTGCAAGATACAGGAAAAGTATCTTTGACCCAAAGACCCAATAATTTAAATGCAGATAAAAGGACACAAGCAGAGTGGAACACATGATAAATCCTAAGCAGGATAGAAATGGGATTGATTTGATACCATTCTTCAAGTAATTTTAAATTTTCTCTGCATTTCTTACTGTACTTTTTAGTTACAGGGCTTGATCCTCCATTGTCCAGCAAAGCTGCAGAATAATTTTCACTGCTGCAAAGAGTGTGAAATGCCAGACCAGAACAGCACTTTGTGATAATGTTAAGAATCTGTATTTAGTCACCATTAACTCTTGTTAAAATCAGCAGGATTTGGGGATGTGGGACTGCGGGCCATAGTGTACAGGTAACCCTTCTTAAGCTTTGGATGGGATCTGCTTGGGGAAGAAATTGTGTGGTGGGGAATGGATAGCGGGTAGGAACAGCCTCTGCTGCAGAGTTTCCATGCGTTCATGTTCTGTAGGGAAGGGAGATGCTGGCAAACTCAGTGGTGCTGAGACATGATTGTCCCAAGTACCCGTTCAGTGTATGGCTGTTGCTCACATGCTTGGCCTTAAATTCATCACAGAGTCCACATAATAGGGAATTTAACTTTGGGACTGATTGCACAGGGTTTTTTCTGTCCTGTTTATAAAGGCTTTGACCCTACAACGATTTGGATATTTTTGACACAGAAATTCTCTGCTGTTGCAGGGTCCTATGACAAAGCTATGTCCTTGATCTTTCCTGCTGTCTTCTTACGGAGCATTGCACTTTTTGTGGAACTTCTTCCCATTTACCCTGAGCCTGGGGTGAAAAGATGTGTTTACAGAAGCTTGTAAAATGGATGTCGCAGGGCTCTCTCAGGGACTGTACATTTGCTACGTGGCTGCCTGCAATTGCAGACCCAGTAACTGAAATGATCTTTTGCAGTCCTGCTTGCCGCTGGGCTCTGGAGTGATTGCTGTAGTGCAGTCTACAAATAGCTCATTTGAATCACAGGTCCTACTGCATCACCCACTTGTGCTTGTTCATCTCTATTAACCAGTCTCCAATTTGAAACTGTCTTTGCCTGATCAAAGACTTATGTTGGCAGTTTTTCAAGGGGGATAAATTTTTTATACCTACCCCGTGAAGAGTTTGTTATTTGAGAGCAACTGTTGAATGATCCAAAAATTCTTCCTTAAATCCTTTCTTGTGATAAAAACAGACATTTAAACTTTGCCTTCTGTAATGCAAGGTCGTAATCTAGATCTCAGCAAAGCTGCTAAAATCATTGCTGAAAATTACTCAGTATGAATAAAGTTTATGAGAACAGCTTTCAAACAAAGGGGCCGATTTTTGGTTTCGATTCAAATGCATGCTTCTGCATTCAGTATTTGTGTATTTGCTTTCTTCTGCCAGGCCTGCATTTACTACTTTCCTTTTAAGCCTACCATGAAAAGAAACAGCTAACACTGTAATATGCAGTGCAAAAGAATACAATGTGTTTCTTGCTCATCTGAAAGATACTCGGTCAGCGGCAATTGCTTCAGGCCCAAAGGGCAGAGTTTATCTGTGAACAGCCAAAGAGTGAGAAAGCTTGTTAGTGTCAAAATTATTTGCTTAAGGAACTAAAAAGGGCTTCTTTTTTTTTTCTTTACCAAGGGAGGTGCAAGTAAATTGGTAGTCAGGACAATGCCAGATTCCCCTGGCAGCAGAAAATACGACCTGTGCCAAGTATGGCCTGAATTTTTGGATACATGTCAAATGGCACTGTTTCTGTGAAAGCTGAAGTTAAATCACAGCAGAATCCAAAACATGAATTACAATTGCAGCTCCTGAGCTCTCCCYGATCTCCTCTCCTGTAGGTTGGCACAGCAAGATACATGGCCCCTGAGGTTCTGGAATCCAGGATGAACCTGGAGAACGTGGAGTCCTTCAAACAAACAGATGTGTACTCCATGGCTTTGGTCCTCTGGGAAATGACATCTCGCTGTAATGGCGTTGGAGGTAAGTGCCATCAGTTTTCTTCTCTCTAAAAGCATGTTTGGACAGACATGCTCTTGTGGTTGTCTGGGGAGGGGATGATTCTTTTTAACTCTCACCAATTGTTCTAGTGTACCTGGATGCTGTAAATTAACAGGCCTTCGGTAGTATGAGATGCACATGTGCATGAGCAGGCTTGAAGGGCAAGCATCTGAGAGCATGAGAAAATTGGTTCTTGATTGATATAAGGATAAATCTGCTGTTAGGTAGACCACTTTTAAAGATAATTAATATCTGTTTTTTCCTATAACAACTTGAGTAGCCATGGATTGRCTCGGTCTGGTTGACCTCACCCAAAATGATTGGAAACATAAGACAATTTGAAATACTAAGACCAAGAAGTGATAACTGCCTCCCATTTACTGTCATGGAATGTTAATTCTGAAACCTAATGAGGGCCAGTTAAGTGTCACATTTACTAATTGATCATTTCAGTAAGAGCCATCATAGTGATACAGAAACCTTCCTGCTTTCCCAAAGTCCCCAGCTGCTGCTCATTTTTTGTGATGTTGCAAGAGATCATCCATATGAGAAATCAAGGGATGTTTGTTGTATGAAGTGCAGTAACAAAATAAAAATGATTGGAACTGACTATCAGAACAGCTCCAGGAAGAGCTGCTGTGCTTGTCATATTCAGAGTTTGTTCACTGAAACAAAATCTCCATTTCTGCTTTGCCTAAAGCTGCCCCATAATTCCCAATGTGCAGCACTGGTATGTGCTAGAAATCAGAAAAGTTGCTGTTGAGATATCTGCATTACATATTGCCATGTTTGAAGATTTTCACCTTACTTCAGGGACTAAAATGAGACTAAGTTACATATAAAATTCTTCAGTCTGCTGGTATTGTCTAACATTCATTCTATCAAAAACTGCTGCACAGTCCAGGGCTCTCACAGGCAGTCTAAGGAGTGGGGCTGTAAAAGGTAATACTAATGTGGATATTATAGTACATATGTGACTATGATTTGATTTGTTACCCTTCTTCCAAAACCACAGAGGCTCTCTTTTCATCAGACTTGGCACAGTTGCATCTCGAAGGGCTGCCACAGAGACAGGACAATCTTGCAGGCTAGAGCACTACAGTATGGGGAACATAGTGTACAGGAGGGAAACCAATGTCCCGTGGGAAGATGTGCATAGCTGCTCCTTGTTTCTCTACTAACATCTGTGGGATACCACAAGGGTGTCCATGGAGGTCTCTGCAGCCGCTCTGCACAGTGGCTGTGTGGCTGCATCACGGTGTCCRTGTGCAGGCGGGAGGAATGCCTCCACCTCAGTCTCCTCCTATGTCTGACCAGCATTTAGTCTTGTTTGCACCCTGCCGGGAAAGCTACAAAGCGAGTATGTGTGCAAACAGCTAGTGCTAGCATAAAAGCATGAAAAAAAATTCTCTTCTAGTCAAACATTTCAGGGAAAAAACATTTGGTGCTTCAGGAACTGAACCTCAGTCTGGCATATTCCAAGGCAAACCTATCCACATTTAACTGTCATGGTCATGCCTGTTTCTAAATGCATTGGTACAACCTCAGCCTTTCCTTAGCACTTTGTAAATGTGGCTGAGGAGATTCAAAACCCAAGAAAAAGGATCTTTGCCCTGTCTCTTGAGCTCGTTSTGTTTCTTGCATTTAGGAACTCACCTTATTAATATAAATATGAGCTGTTCACTGTGGAGTCTTTTATCTTTGCTGATGCCTGAGTCCCTTCCTGTTCATATTTGCTGAGTACAGTGAAATGGAGATTGTGGCAAGAGCAAACCTTATTGCTGCTGTTCTCAGAAGGCAACTGCCTAGAAGAGGATATAAAGGGAGTTTCATAAGGAAGGAAAATCACCAGCGTGTTTAGCTAGAAGAGACTGACCCATTATAACCTTGAGAAGAAGAGCTGAAGTCATTTCAGGAAAAGGAAAAATTTCTCTGGCCCAGCATCCCCTTTGCTTTCAAGGTGGAGCTTAACCCCCACCCACATCCTGATTTTCCCTATTCATTTCATCCCTCGGTCATCCTCATCTCCAGAAACACATTTCTTGAATTTCGTTTCCCTATTTCAGTCATCTTTCCAGGGGCTGAAGTACCCAGCAAAACCCCTACTTGGGCAGATCTGTGGGGGGTGGAACTTGGGCTTAGTGTCTTCATCCACAGCAGTTAAATACAACTCCCAGGATGTAGCTCCTTTAACTTGTCACTGGTACTGAGCTGCAGCTGCATTGCACAGTTTCTTTCATTTCCTTCTTAGATTTTCCCCTGGTTCGTGCAGTCTGGCTATCTTTGCAACCAGCTGGTGAAATACCCTTACAGTGATTCATGACTACGGCTCCCCCTCTGCTTTCTCTCTCCATCTGTCACTCGTGAGACTCCCTCCTCTCCTCGCAGCCTTACCAAGGAGCTGCCTCCGCTCACGCAAACCCCTCTTTTCTTCCTAAACTGTTAGGCACTGAGAGAAATGACCTCCCGTATAAGCTGGAGTAGGCTGAGCTGATTGCAGCCAGCCTTTCCAAAGGAGCCTAAAAGATGTAGGCACCGTCTTTGCAGGGCAGGCTTGACTGTGGTGTCAGCTCCCTGTTGCTAGAAAAACCTGTGGCAGTTTAGAGGGCAGGAGTGGCAGTCTAAGCTGAGGCAGCGGCATTAGCAACTTTAATTAGGGAGGGAAGCGTGTGGGGGGGCTAATTGCCATTCAGCCACGTAAAGGTACAGTGACTTATTTCTTTTACAAAGGGAGCTCTCAGGATTCATTTGTCAGCATGCAGGTGTTCAGTGAGTGTGAGGGGCGGTGGAGGCAGGTCCTTTCACTACAGCAGCTTTGTCAAACACAGTCTCCATGCTATGCCAGGCCTTTTCAGTCAGCAGACGTTTAAACAAAAATACCCAGCAGCATAATCCATACTGTGAAGCTGCTGTAGTAAATAAGCAGGTGGGGATCGGCTTTCGAGAAAGGCCATGCTGTTCATTGTTACTTTGTTGTGCTAAATATGGAGAAGCAGAAATGGGGCACGGGGGAAAGGGAGACAGAGGTAAAGATCGAGTTTGACTGATTTTTCACTGGAGTATAATTTAAGAGGCATATTTAGAAACTCAGCAATACTACTTTGGGGAGAACTTCAACTGCTCCACGCTGCCGTTAACTTGGTATTTCATTCAGCGCAACAGCTGTGCACCAGATGCTGCACGTTGCAAGAAATATAATTTTCATCTCAACCACTTGCTTTCAGAGCGACACAGCTTTGGCGACTGAAGCAAGTGTAATTTCTCTGACAGCCTCCTAGAAAGAGAAGAAAACCATCTGTTTTGTATTGGAGCTGCTATGGGTGGGGGACTGTTGGGGGTGGCAGGGGAGAAGGAGAGGAAGGGGAGCTTCTGGATACACAGGGTTGGTGAAGAGGGAGAAGAGAAACCCCTCAGAAAATGGCGACGTTGCTTGTGCAGTATTGTACTGCCTGGAGTGGTGGCTGGCTTCGGTATAGCAGCAGGGCTTTGTTTGAAATGGCAGCCTTGCTTTACCAGAGCTGTGTTTAATGTGAATAAAATCATTGATTAATCTTATGCTTACTTGGAAAGAGTCAGCCAAGAGCCACASTTTGGTGACTAAACATTTGTGCATCCTGTACTTCATGAAATGCTCACCTTTCATCATATTGAYGTGGAGAGGTGACGGTTTCTGGCAGCAGGGAGCATTTTGATAGCCTGTACARTGGGGCTGTGCCTGCGCATGGGGCCCTGAGGTGGCTGCAGCTGAGGCCTGATTTAAACCTCTCCTCTTGTGGAGCAGAGCCCAGTTAGTGCACGTCCGCGCTGCTCTGGCTTGTGGTGGCATATAACCCCGAGCTGGTACATCCACACAGTGCAGCGTCACCCCATGACAGTAACTCATGTCCTAGAAATTCTGTAAGTGTCACCACAGTACTACATGTAAGGTAGCAAGTGCTGTTCTTCAACAAGCCCAGGAAGCAGTAGATAAGATCGCTGCACTACACTCCATGTTGGGTGCTGATGTGCTCTGTGTTCCTCTACTTTCCCACCTCAGGATCCAGCACACAGTGACTAAGCAGCCTGTAGCCGTACACTGATGGCAGAGCTCGTGCACTCCCAAACCTTTGGAAGGGTGGCTGTGTCTTTGATCATCAGATGTGAAGGCACTTAAAACATGTCTGTGCAAGGGAAACTGCACAGTGAGTTCACCCATCCCAACGCACCCTCACCCTTCCCAGCTAGCATCCATATTCTGAAGGAGTGGAACGGGGAAACTTAGGGAAAATGTGAAGTAAGCATTTGACAGCTCCTTAAACTTGGCCGTGAAATGGCTTTTGAGCCTCTGCTTTATGCATTATTATCCCTTTGTGCAAGAGCTAAGTAGATCCACCACCCAAATTCCTCTAGCATGAAGAAAAACACAATCTGCACACACACACACGGGTGTGTATGTGTGCATGAGCTGTCACAGTAGCTCCACCATCGATTGATTTATCCCTTCTGTGGCTCTCTCCTTGTAAACTCTAAAGGGAGGGGCATTTCAAAAGGACCTAAAAGTTTTGAACACAAGCCCACTGCTGTGGACTGTGCTTCACAGTTGATTTTTGCTGGCCTTCTTTCGCCTCGCTCCTGCTTTGATTCCACAAGTGAGCCTTCATCTTCCAGCATGAAAAGTTGTCCCACAGAAATCAGTAAGACAGATCACATGAGGGAGTGTTGACAGGGTTTGCGGGTATGCTGTTCTGACCCAAAGGAAGAGAATCTCACTGCAAAGAGCTTAGAGTAGAAAAAGATTACATGAGCGAGGCGTATTTTTCACGAGGAACCCACGGCCAAATTTTCGAAAGCATTTATCAGGCACAACAAATAGATTATCAGTAATGTCTCGGGCTAAAAATCCAGTTCCAGCCTTTTCGAGAGTTATGGCCGGGCCAGTGTCAAAGGAAACCAGAGGTACAGCGATTATTAGTGCAAGGAAGCTCACAACCATAAAGATTAAATGCTGGAGGTTAAAGTTGAAGGAACTCTGCCATTACTGAACGCTAAAGGTGCTGTAGTTCATGGTACCTGAGGTATTTATGGTACTTCAGCCAGTTGTCATTTTTAGTGCCTGACTGGTCTAAAAACAATCAAAAGAAACATACAAGGCATGAAAAATAGATTCAGCATCTGTATACAGCCATGCACAAGCAGCTAGGCACAAACATCTTAACTTACCTCAAATTGACATCTGTTAATCTACTGTAGCATGAATAACCCCAGCTATTACTGCAAAATGTGTCTGACACCTGAGATTCCACAGCATAAGGATGATTTACTGCGAGAAGATTCAGTGGGCTTTTCTTTCTAAGGGAAAGAGAAGCAAGATAATAAATAGCAAGAAGATGCTGCACGCTTTTCAAACTGAGGGAAGGCACGACTGTATTACTATAAAGTCATTACAGCGAATTGGCATCTGGCCTCAATTTCTCTTTCTTTACCATTAAAAAACAAACAAATGAACAAACAAAACAAACCCAAAAAAACCCAAACCTGAAAAACCTATTCAATCTTTATATTTGGAAGAGGAATGCTCATAGCATAGAAAGAATTTCTCAAACAGGCAAAATGTATCACAAACCTATCAATTCCCCACGAAGGCTTTCCCTTCCCCCACTTGAACCACCGCATGAACCTGAATGGCCTTGGGATTAAGCTCAGCGAGAGGGAACAGGTCAGGACCGCAGCACCAGCTTCCCTCTGTTGGACATTCAGACTCCTCTGACTCCTCATACTGCAAGAAGATCTCAGAGCCTTGGCTGGTGTCCATGACCACTACCACAGTCAAACCATGACTGATTGAGATGGTGTAGGAAATGGCCATCTAGGTCATACTATTTAAATTTTCCGAGCAAACTTTAATATTTTGGTTAGCTTTGAAATTAGAGGTATCTACTTTGTAATCACTGTGCATCTGCTGCGTAGTAATCCAGGTCTGACCAGCAAGATGGCAACTTCCCAATTAACTTCTAGGGCTGAAGTCTTGTAAATTTACTTTGGCTGAGTAATCTCTAACTCAGATTAATGTGGGTGAAACTGGTATGCCTTCTTGTAGAGGAAAGCAAGCAAAGCAGACTTTGGCCCTTGAGTCTTAAAGAAAGTGATTTATGCATGAGAAGATAGGAGTTGTGTTTTGGGACTATAGCCACTCTTCAGAGCATTGTGTGGACAGTGGCCAGCACCAGATGGTTCAGGAGAAGGAAGGAGAGCTCTGCAGGAGGCATCTGTGGGGTGATCTGCTGCACTGCACACACAGTTGTTTGCAGCTGGATCTCTAAACGCTAAACGTTTGAAGCACAAGGTTTAATATCCCTTCCAAAATGTTTGTTATCGTAACTTGGCTATTCTTTTTAAGCATTAGAAATTCTTTTTCTGTAGCCTGATAAAGTCTTCATCTTGTGGCCATCACGTACAAATGAGATTTACAGCCTGACTCTAAGGTTTTGGAGACAAGTCCACTTTTTAGTTATGTTCAGTACTACCTTGTTTTTATCATGAGACATGACAGAAGGATCTGACCTGTGTTATCTTGATCATTAGTTATTTTCAGTCTTTTATCATATGACCCCTTACCTTTCTCGCCAAAGTAAACAAAGCCAAGCTTTAGAGGTTCTTCACATTTTTTCTGGGCCTTTAATCATTGTTATCACCCTTCTTGGAGCTTCTTTTTACCATAAAATGCCCCTTGAGAGGAGTGAGCAGCACTGGACACTGCATTTGAACTTTGGTTGTAACATTACGCAACAGTACTGTGTCTCCTGTCTCGTTCATCTCTCTTCACACATCTTCTGAGCACTCACATGCATTCTTCAGACTGCCTTGTAGATTACACTTCAGTTTTTCTTGCCCTCAATTAATTCCTAGAAAGAAATAAGAGGCAGCAGAACAGGCCAACTTCATAAATCTTTATCTAATACTAGCAAGTCATTAGGCCTGTGAGTAAAGTCTCCATCTGTTCCCAAAGAAACCACAGCATTTTCTACACTGTGTCAGCATCTACTATAATATTTCCGCTCTCAGAGATTTCTTGAGTTTTCTCCAAAGGTCCCATATGTCTGCCTCTTTCATTCTCTCTCCAAAGAAAAGCAAAGAAAATATGCAACATGCAAACAAAAACTAGAATGGCAGCAGCCCCTTCAGGAAGCTGTGCCCCCTGCATCATGGGCCAAAACTGACCCATTTTGGGAAACAGGCTAAAATAAGAGTAGACTACTACTTTCTACAAAGGAACATGGCTCAGTAATAAACAAGGGCAGCATGGCAGCTTCCAGCACTGCTCCTTACTGTATCTTTGTCCTTTTCAAGCAACTGTTTCCTCCTAGCAATCTGGCACATTAACATCTATCATGACCTAGATAGATTTCAGTTTATATTTCACCTGGTAAGTGTGTATGGACTCCAGGGGAACTAAGGGGGACCAGTTCTTGCAAGCCTGGCTCAAGCAAAACTCACCTTGAAGATCCCATGTGTTTTGCCTCAGCACAGATTGAAAGACTCACAAACCATTATAGGTTACTCTGCTGCTCTGACTGTTGCTAATATGACTATGTACTAAAGGGTTTAAATGGAAATTGTTTAGTTGGCTAGGAAAGAAAAGGGGAGGGAGGGGGCGTGTGAGAGAAACACATTCGAAACATTTTTGAAAATGCCAAGTGGCTTTGCTTTGTTTGGAGCTGGTCAAGCAGAACAGTGGCACTGAGCAGCTAATCAGTAGCTCCTACTCCTCCGGAGAACAGCCAGCTCCCTTCACACTTGGCACCAGCGCAGCCCAGCTGAATACCCTTGTGTTTGCCTATTCTTTTGGCAGAAGTGAAAGAGTACGAGCCCCCGTTCGGCTCTAAAGTACGAGAACACCCCTGTGTGGAAAGCATGAAGGACAATGTCCTAAGAGACAGAGGGCGACCCGAGATCCCCAGCTCCTGGCTTAACCATCAGGTAAGAGCACCACATGTGAGCAGCTGGGAGCTGCACTATACGTTTAGCTGCTGCCTGAAGCCTGAGCCTTAACTCAGTGTCCTGCCCAACAGGCTGGACCTCTCTTTTGCATGGATTAGAGCTCTGTCACATGGTGACACCGGTGCTGCCGTGGTTCAGACACCACAGTGCTCTGCACCACGCCTACCCCAAAGCCCTGGGATTTCTGCTGCCCACCGGTATAACCTAAAAGTGATCAAAACAAAAAGATTGGAAACCTAAGACTCGACAATCATCCAGACAGCCACAGAATAATTAGGGCCTTAAAGCACACTGTGTGCAGGCTCTGAAAGGTCAAAGAGAACAACTTCGCACATGGGCCCCTTCAGCAGAGAAAACAAATCTCAGTACTTTATCATGGAAAGCAGTCATAGTTGTATCCCAGCTGTTGACAGGTTTAAGAAAATAGGAAATGAGTCTTCAGCAAGCCAGTCTGTTTTTATTCAGGTTGCGCATTAGCAGTCCATTTCCCTTGCATGTCGTGAAGCACTCTGTCAGCTTTCCCCATTCACCGACACCATGGTTGTACTTCCTAGGCGATAGTTGCAGCTCGATTTCTCAGTAGATGAAACTGAATGGAAACAAGCCAAAGGCATGCATTTCTTCACCTTTTCTCTGAGCAGTTTTATCAGAAGAGATAAAATGAGAATCGTCTCAGAGGAGAAGTGAGGCTTGGTCATTCCACTTGTCAATGAAATATGTTGAGTGGTCTTTACAGACAAAAGGAAAGCATCGTGAACATTTATAAAAGCCCAGACAACCAAGATCAGCTAGTATTTCCATCAGGAGCGATGTAACACTCCCTTTTTCATTCCAGTTGAGATGTTAAAATCACAGTCTAACACCTACTTAGGAAAGGCCAAGTGAGTGGCCAAAATCAATCGTCTTTCCAACCAAGAGCAACGCATCTGCCRCCTGATGACTATGGCAGAGTGCAGCCCCTTCCTGGACCACAGGGACTTGCTCCTTATGTAGTCATCTGTGATGAGTAGGGTTATTGAGGAGGGATGCTTTAACTGGGGAGGAGAGCTGTATTTTGAAGGACCCCTGGATATCTGATGTTACAAGTACTAAAAAGCCCTTGACCTTTCCACGAGCCATAGATACAACCATCTTCTAAATGACAAGTTGAGCTGGGAGGAGAAATTATACTAATGCTTGTCTTTATAGAAAAGAACTGGTTGCAGAAATTTTATAAAAATTGTGAATGAGCTGGTAAAAGGGATCATGAGTTGACTGCAGTTGTTTGTTTTCCACGAAGCCAAAATGAAGTCCAAACTGGTAATACATAAGTGGTACTTTAGAAGAGCCCAATTAACAAAGCAGAAAAGAATCCTGAGCCAGATCATTTGGGAGATAAAAACTAAATAGCAGAAAATGCTTAAAATTAGGAACAGTGTGAGAACATTTCTCAGGATATTCAAAAGACATGGTCTCATGTGTGAAAAAAATTAAAGAAAAGAAGGGTAGAAAACTGATTAGGGAAACAGAAGAACAACAGGAAGATCTGCGGTCAGAAGACTTGAGGATAATCACAGTTTGCTCAAGAGCAAACGGAAATCTAACTTAGGACCAATCTGTTGCTGGATATGAAAGAAAGATACTGCTTATGCTAATGCAAAGGCAGACATGGTCAGCAAATACTTCTGTTCTGCATTTGGGAAGAGTCAGATGATGTACATGTAATAGAAGGTGATGAAAGCCCCTATAAAGCAAAAGTCATTGGCACTTAAAAGCAGGCCTGACCCAGAGACTTGTCTGTTAAGGACAGGGCTACTCCTGCGGGCACTGCAGCAGGGCACTGCATTATGTGGCAGTAGAAATGGGCAGTACCACCAGTTATGCCTTGGAGAGAAGTGTCCAGGACCTCGTTTCATGCACAGCCAGGCATAGCAGCAAGCGTAGGTGTGCTGGCATGCCCAGGGCGCCTGGGCGGGGAAGCACTGGGCTCGGGATCCCTGTGGTGCTCAGGCACGGGGCAGGCCCATGGCTGCTCTCACGGCAGCAAGCCTGAGTGTGTGGAGGGCTGCAGCTCAAGGTACTGGAGTAGATCTGTAAGATACACTGTGAATTTCATCACCTCTGGGTTTACATAGCAAGTGAAATGATCGCAGATTTGGACCTAGGTGTCCTGCATTCGACTTCAGAGATTTCTTCCCTATGTAAAACCCAGACCTCAGTCTGCCCCCAGTACAGGACACCCCACCGACTGGGAGGACCACGCGTCTGCACTTACATGTCACCGGGATGGGCACAGCTGGCTCCAGCAGGGTTCAGCTAAGAGTCGAAGGCAGGAAATGGATGCCTGATAACACACTCACAGGACATTTAATGAAGGTGGATTTAATTCCCTTCATCTGAATCCCTTCAGCATTTCACATTGCGCTATCTAAAATGCAGTCACACATCAGCTTCCGTGGGGCTGTGACAGTTTGCAGCAGCTGAGGATCTGCTTTGAACTCTGTAGAAGTTGCTCTTACTGTAATGGCTCTTCCATATTCATTTCCTTCCTCTGCAGTCGTGTTTTTGTAATGAACTCATTATTCATCGTGATAAAATTCTGGAATGGATTTACATATTACAATTTCCCCCCCCCTTTAATGAGATTTGTTGCACTATTGATTTCAAGTTAATGTTTAATATTTAATTTAATTTACTGCTTGTAATTTCAATGCCAGCAGAAAACTAATGTTATTTGTATACAGACAATAACGTTCTGCTATTAACATTGACATCAGTCAACATCACCAATTAGGTAAATTATGCAATTAATGCAGTGTTGTGAAATGTTATTTTTTTAAATAAGAAGTTTAAGATAAATCCTACTTAATGGGCTTTTAGTGTCATAAAGCAAAGCACACAATTTCCTGGCAAATACCTCATGTTTATAAAACGCGTTACAGAGATGCAACTGTTTTTTGCTCCTGTAAACATGTGCATCAGCATTGAAATGAAGGTTAAATAGTTACATCTGTGAGTGACATGTGTTTAAGTGTTTGTGGGACTGTGGCCCATATTTGCACATAGATTTAGTTAGTCTGCAAGGAATTCATAAAGGGCTGATGTAGGGCCTGATATTGCTGGCAATCAGAATTTTGTTCGAAAAACCCAAACAGAATTCAGGCACGCAAAGGCATGGGTTGAGCGGGAAGTCACATTATCCAAGAATTCTGATCATATTTATTAAAAAAAAACCCTACTTGATTCTATAGCACTAGTTCAAAGCATCATTTTTCTTATTATAAAGTATGAGAACATATGCCCAGAAATGACAGTAAAGTGCTGAAAATATTGTAGTAGAGTTTCTTTAAAAAAAAGAGAAAAGCATGCCCCCATGACAGTAGCAGCAGAGCCCACAAAGCACCGCCAGGACACCCGTGAATAACCCCCTGAACTTCAGAGGGCACCAAAGCAACTCTCCCACACGGGCTTTGGCAGTGACTGGCCCCATCACGGCTGCTCTCTCTGTGCTCTCTGCAGGGCATCCAGATGGTGTGTGAAACTCTTATTGAGTGCTGGGACCACGACCCCGAGGCCCGGCTCACGGCACAGTGCGTTGTGGAGCGCTTCAGCGAGCTCAAGCACCATGACAAGCTTTCGGGAAGAAGCTGTTCGGAGGAGAAGATCCCTGAAGACGGCTCCGTGACCACCGCCAAGTAGTGCGCACCCGAGAGCTCCGAAATGGAGGGAAGTCGCTCCTAGATGCGTTCACCTTGGCAAAGGAAGAAGTCTCGATCAGTGCCTTGACTTGCTTCCTGGAGGACTGAGGCTGTCACTACTCCCTTTAGACTCCGGCTCCGGACAGGGAGATGTATTCGTGGGAATTAAAAGCTGGGGAGTATGTGTCATACCCTAGCATTGGCTGCCAGCATCATGTCATAGGAGGAGCTATGTATGTTAGCACTTCCTCAGGAAATGAGATTTGAAAATAGCCAATAACATTATGCACTTTATTAATGCCTGTATATAACTATGAAATTGCTATTTTTATATATATATATATACATATATATAAAAAAATGTGTGTGTATGTATATATATCTCTCTATCTATAAACAGCCATGCTCTGATAAAAAGAGTTTTAAAAAAAAAAAAAGTGCTTCCTGGAAATTACCGGTGCATTAGAGATCCCTCCCCCTGAGGAAGGAGCCTGGGGAGACTGGCATAGCACCACACCAGCAATTGTGCACTAAGCGCTCTGCCAAAAAGATAGGAATAATATGCGATAAGAAGATGGCTTTCAAAGCATGTGCTGTGAACACCCGGCTGTGGCCCTGCAGTTCACAGTTGTGGGAGCAGTGTCACAGCAGACAGGCCAATTTGGCTTTGCAGTTGTACCTATGCATTCCTGTCTGCACCACATTTTGGAAGGTTCAGGGATGCCTTTGCCCTCTCGCCTTAATCCAAGTGTCTTCATAGTGTCCCAGAACAGGAGTGCAAGGAGGTTTGGTCCCTCCCACACGTGTGTTTCCATGCAGAGGTCATTAATGTTGTATGTTTATTGCTTTGAATTCATGCTGCTTGCAGGCAGGTTGCAAAATATCAGTGGGTTGAGTTTTCCCCTCCTCCCATCCCTACCCCCAAACCATACAAAACAAGACAGGGCTGGCAATAATCCAAGCAGATGTTTTATATTTGCTGTGCATTCTGAGTTTTTTTTTTCCTTCCTTTTACCTTGATTGTGTTGCTTTAAGAACAAACATTTTTTTCCCTGTACAGCATGTCTAATTGCTTGACACACCACAGTCTGACTCTGTTCCACACTTTCTAGAGAAAACTAAGAGATGATGGCCAGTGCCTTTATTTTTGCAAAAGGACCTTGGAGGTGAGGGAAAGCTCCGTAGCATTAGGTTAATGGCATATCCTGCCCTCAGCACTGCTTGCATATAGGGCTGCCCTCAGCAAGTCAGCAATTAACAGAAAAAACCCAAAACCCAAGAAAGACAATTTATTCCAAAAGGATCCCTCAGACATTGCTTACATTCTTTCAGTTCTCCAGAATGTTTGACAGTTGACATCACATTGGGCCTATATAAATAACAGCAATGTGTTTAATAAGTGCTAACAATTTTGTCTTCAGGAGTTTTGCAGTGATTTTTCCACTTTTTTCTTCCCCACGGCATGTAAGCAGGCCTGGGAAATTAGAAATCCAGCCAGCACAAACCGGTCCTATACAGATGTATCTGGTGCCATTTATTAAACACTTTCGACAGATAAACATCGATATTTCTCTAGAAGACATTGCCATGTAAGTCAATAGGAATCGTGCTTATTCAAATAGGAGTTAAGATTTATGATGACAAATATTTTATTTGAGATGGTTTTGTATCTGCCTTTTTTTTTTTTCCCTTCATTTTAACCAAACTACTCAGAAATATTTAAGCAGAGCGGGGCAAAACCTCAACAACTGCAATGGAATTCAGAGGACACTATGTCAAATTTGATAGGGGTTGGGGGTGGTTTTTGTTAAAAAAGAAAAAGGGAAAGCGGGCAGAGGCGCGGGGCTGCGGAGCTGCGGGCGGCGGCGGCGGCGGCGGGAGCGCGGCGGCGGCGGGGCGTGCTGCCCCCTAGCGACGGGCTGCTGCCGCGCCGCCGCCTCGGCTGCCCGGGCAAGGGGGGAGAGGGAATGTCGCGGCCCCTTTCTCCTCCTCCATCCACGCTGAAGGTCAAGGAATGGCGTCCGGTAGTTCCTGACAATACTGACATTTTTATGGGGTTTTTTTTTTTTACTACTACATGTAAAGGAAAATTTTTATTCTTTTAAGGAATATTTCACCTGTACATCATGTATGAAATAGGAATGTGAACAATATATACTCTTGTATATCGAATGTTTCAAGCACTTAACTTGCTTTGTAAACAGTTTTGGGGGTTTTTTTGTCTGTTTTGTTTTGTTTTGTTTTGTATAAAGCAAATGTTTATTGGAGCAAATAAAATAACACCGACTCAAGTTTGTATTTCATCTCTGGAGCATCCAGAATAGGGAGAGGACTCTTCCTAAAATGAACCCTATCCTAAAATGATTCAGGCCCATTCCTTCCCACCAGAGGCCTGAATGTCATGCTCAGTGTGTCCGATGGCCTTTGCATGTGGCCTGCCCTTCAGCAGAACAGCACTAGCAGATACCCAAACTTGCTGGCCCGTTAGCCCCTGCAGTGCAAAACCTTCACTAGTCTCAGGGGAGGGGAGGGGAGAGAGAAGAGGGTTCACAGCTGACACTCTCCTACTTTAAGTTTGCTCGATTCTCAGTGTAGATGTGGCACTTAGGGACATGGTTTAATGGTGGACTTGGCAGTGTTAGGTTAACAGTTGGACTCGATGATCTTAAAGGTCTTTTCCAACCTAAATGATTCTATGGTTCTATGATAAGGCCTTAGTTAAACCTCAGTCATTTTGGTACTGGTACTAAAGTGAGCCAGAAGACAGCCCACTAAATCTGTGTCACTGAGAAGTGTATGATTAATGTGCTTGTGCCTTACAGCTACTGCTCTCCACTCAGAGCTTTCACCTTTTTAAGCTGATACACCTCCCATGGAAGATGTGCAGAACACAAGCACCACATAAACAAGGAGTGAGATACCTCCCTCCCACCAAAAATATTGCCTTGAGTGTGACTTAGGTTGACTTTACAGAGGATGCAGTCTACCAGTGCCTGATTTAGGCATCTGAGACTCTCCAGGCATCACCATTTTTTTCAGGGAATGTATTTTGGTGCCAAAACCTCCACCAAAGCTCATGCTTGGCTGCACTGAATATCTCCTTTTGATCCTCCAAGTGGGGATTCCCCAAACAGGCACCGAGGTGTCTTCATTCATGAGCTGAGCAGAATCGCAGAATAACTGAGGCTGGCAGGGACCTCCAGTCCAGGCACTGTGCTCACTAGTTGTCTGGTCCAGGCTCCTGTTCGGAACAGGCAGCTTAGATCAGGTTGCTCCAGACCCTGTTGAATTTTGCGTACGTTCAACACTAGTGATTTCACAGCCACTCTGGGCACCTGGTGCTCTGAACAGAGCACCACACATAGCCAATGTGTGCCGGTGCAAAGCATGGCAGCCACATCTAGTCTAAAATTCGCAAAGGGTGGCTTTGTGAAGCAGGCCCTCCCTAGGTGCGTCCCCAGGCAGACAGCTGCAGGTGACCAGCTCTTCCTTTAATCCAGCTACCCTCTGCCCTGTTTTAGCAGGCTTCAAGCTGCAGAGTGAGGATGCTCCACAGCCAGCTGAAACCAGCTGCCTGGGGACAGCAGGGCTGCTGCCGAAGGTGCAGTGGGGACAGGTCAGGACAGGACCCCCGCCAGCTGCAGGGCAGCGCTGCCAGCACCAGCCTTGCTGTAGTTGCTCTAACATTGCGGGATGGTRGGATGCTTTACAGCCTCCCCCTCCCCAGCAAGCATTAACAGTGCAGCCTTCGCTTCTCGGCTGTTCCTTCAGCAAAGGTCAGATATAGGAAACAGCTCTCAGATTCCCTACAGGCATGCAAAGCCTCACTGCCCACACCTCTGTGGTTTCCAGCAGCACCCTGCCGAGCCCTAGGCAAGCCTAGCATCACTGTGGGCGGCCCCAGCGTTTGCTGGTGCACTGGTGGCTGTGGCCACCCCTCACCAGTCCTCACCACTGGCCGCGTATTGGCAAAGAAAGATCTTCAAGGCTGACATCCTGTTTACACTGGCTCAAAGGCGAAGTCCTTTTGGCATAACAAGGCAAACAAGTGTTGCAAAAAGAAATATAAAATGTATTAAGAAACTGTAGCAGGCAAACTCCAGAGACCTTTCAGTCTTGAAATGAAGTACGCAGTATCCTTGAAATAAAGTACACTATATCCTTTCAATATTTTCTCAGTTAAGGCTTTTACCCACCTTTCTTATCCTAAATATGGTATTCAACATCCTTCTGTGAGCAGCTCTTAATTACCATGTCAATCACCATTTTATCAGCAGGATACACAGCAAGGAGGCTCCAGCTGTGCAATGCAGAAGACAATCCTTGGGTTTACTATTGAACCAAGCAATGGTCTAAACTGGATGGCAAAGTTTCCCAGTGCAGAGTGCCTCCGTGTTACCAGTTCACACAATTCCCAGCGCAATTGGGATTTCACCCCCCTTCTAGGATATTCCCAACTGCTACTGCAATAGACATGAACAATAAAAGAAGAAAAAACCACAACCCAGCTCCTGAGGGGGGAAAAAAGAAAAAGAAAGACATTAAGACATCGTTATTCTGAATGCTCCTGGAAACAAACTGAGCCACATGTAGAGCACCTGCAATATTGTCCTCTTGTCAAGCCAGCTGTGCTGGGACCCAAGGGCTTTCTTTGCTTCCAGAGGAACACTGATTAATTTATTTCCTGATCCTTAGCTCTGTCTCTTTCTCGCTTGCTTTTTTTTTTTGGCATTATGTTTTTAATAAAATGCTGCCTATGGCAATTTTTCCCTCCGGCCACAAAGAAGATGGAGCGAATTTTGTTCCAGACTGTCTGCTTGTTGTTCCTGAATGCAGTTTGGCTGCGTTCATGCTGCTTATTACTTGGCAAATGTTCATGCAAGTGGGTGCACACCAGAAGGCTCTTGCTGGGGGGAGGTGGGGGGGCGGAGGGGGGGGTGTGCCAAAAATTCCAGTCTCATCCTGGGTCAGTATAAGTGATGCACCCCACTGCAGGATTTTGGTGGGGTTTTTTCAGGCACCTGTGTCCTACTGGGTTACATTTCCCAGCATGACCCACAAGACCCAGCTGGCCTGAGCCCATGGTGTCCCAGCCCGGCTGTCCGGACCCTGTTTCCTCACAGTGCCTTCACCTATTGGCAGCTCTCACCTATTTTTGACCTCCAGCAGCTGAAAGGCCTTGCTCATGGGCAGAAAGCTGAGGACAAAGTCAGCGATTTGTTGAAATACGGCCAAATCGTGAAGCTCCTGGGAGGACCCAGACCAGGAAATAGATTTAAAACTCTTGACTACTGAATGCTTTGAGCACCATCTAATCACTTCATGAAGAGGCAAAGGCAAAAAGCAGCTCATAAATTATCTGCTGTGAATTATTTGCTTAGTTATAATGGTGATAAACCAATCTCTTCAGACAGTTGCATTTATGTAGCTAAATTCTTAAAAAACAAAATGGCCACCTGGTGAAGTCACCATGATTAAACTCTCTCTGCTGAAATGTGTGTTTCGCAAATGTGCTGCCATGGAAAAGCAGGTAGAGCAAAGATCCCTGGCATTTCTTCCCAGGTTGGCCATCTCATGTGTGTCACAGGAGGGCTCACTCACAGCTGAAAACACTCCCCCTCTGCCTCCTCTGCTGCAGCAAGGCTTTCCTGTGGAAGAAGAAACAAAAAGCAATTCACCCCGCTCTCTTTTTTCACCCATCCATGGCTTCAAGCCCAGGCCACCGCCTTCCCCTCCCTGCCACCCCTCCCCTCCTCCCAGGCACCTTCGGGTGCCTGAGTGGGGGCTGCACAGTGCACCCCCTCCTGCCTCCAGTTTTGGATCGCGGTGCTGGTCTTTCTCTCATGAAAGCAACTCATGGTATTTGTGTTTCAGAACAAGACCTGTGTCAGATATTGGGGTTTGAACATCGGGCTCAGCCCTGCATGACCTCCCGAAGGGCACCTCGTTGTTGCTTCTGCTTAGGCCGGAGCTGTGCCCTTCCTCCCATGGCCATCTCCCCCGGCCCTCTCATCTCCCCAACTCCTGACTTCCAGGGTGTGTCCTCCTCCAGAAACAGCACCTGAGTAAACCCATTGCATACACCTGTTGTTTAATACTCCGCCACTTTGGGTATTTAGGGCAGAAGCGATGCAAAGGAGGCAAAGCCCAAAAGAAATACACATCATATGTGTTTCTAACCAACTTGTGCGGAGATGGCGGTCAGGTCGCAGGCCAGGCTCACTGGCTTTCTGCTCCAGTGTGAGCAGTTGCGTGAGGCTCCCCAGACCAGGGCCGTCTCCTCAGTTTCCAGAAGGAGAAGACGACCACATCATCCCCTCCTGGCACACCCAGGGTGAAGCTTCCACGGGTTTGTCATCCACACGAGTGACTCACATATTACCCCTCTTCACTGTCGACTCTCACCCCACCGGCATGAATCCCACCCACTGAGCCAGGAATGAAAATACCCCTACAACATTTACAGCCCTGCTGCAGCAGGGTTTTTTGTAGTGTACAGCTCAGTCGCCTGCTGGCGTACCGTAAGGACCTCTGAAATGTCCTGGTTTTTGCAGCATGCCTCAGCCACTGGCTGGCTGTGTGCAGTGTTTAGGAGAGTGCTTTATTTAGGATGAGCTAAACTGACACGGGATGCAGGACGTTATCAGAGCTGTATGGTGAGCTACAGAAGCAGAGCTCCTCATCCCCCCCGACAAAGCCCAAACCCGGCGCTTTCCGTCTCACACAAAGAGTTCCAGAAATAGACTTCCTTCTGTTAGAAATATGCCAGGGTCTTTGCGCTTCAACCTTGCAGGAGACCATTTAAGGCTAGAAAATGTTTTACAGAAGATATTGATTGCATCTAATTCCTGCTTTCGCTTGAAGGTGAAAACTCTCTCTCTAGTTCTCAAACAGAAGACAGTATAAACTTCTCCTGCGATAAACATCTGCCTGTCTGTGGCTGCAAATGTTTAGCTGGTCTTTATCTATTGACTTCCTTATGCATGTGTGTGAACACTGAGAGGATCTCTGCACTAATCTAGCGAGGCTGTCTGTGCTATGACTACCCAGTAAAATAAGAATATAAAAATATCGATCTTAAAATGGGTCTATATCATTTGGCAATGTATAAGAAATGCCTCCCCAGACTCAGAAGTGGCAAGGGTCATTGCTTCAGAGATCGAGATGAATCTGGGCTGTTTCAGTGCATCATTGCAACAATTGTTTGAGAAGCTTTTAAAATAAAATAATACTATTTTTTGAAAGAGCAAGCCTTTTATACAGGGTATATGAATGCCTGGAATGACAAAAACAGTATTTCGGCTTTGATCCAACAAAACTGAACTAAAGGCTGTCAGAGAAAAGATCTGGTAAAAGAAAACACAAAGCCTATCTGCTCATACCACCAAGAAAAACAGCTACCTTGTGCTGCCACCAAGGAGAACTATAACTTGCAGCACATGGGTTGACAGAGAGCATATACAGGAACAGCCCATCCATAAGAGAGACACTTTTAGCAAGTGAAACATGATAACTGCTGATACTTGAATCCAGCCTTATTTCTGGAAAGGTGAGGTTTCCTCCTTTGGTGAAATTATAGCCAGAGTATCGATTCTCTTCAACTGAGATACTCGCTTTCCATCAGCCATTCTGTGCTCCTGGAGGCAGAAGAAAGTAGGCCATACCTTTAATTAGCTAAAAGGTTTTGAACAGGACATAAATCTCATACCCAGACTTTTAATTTTCCAGTTGTTAAGCCTCGTACACTTTTACACAGACTTGCTCATGTGCTTTGGCTACAACCCCTTTTGCTCATCTCACCCCCCTGTGAGAAGCAGAAGCGGTATTTGTGTAACATGACAATGTCACCAACACTTCAGCCTCACCACTGAGGAGGAGTTTGCAAAAGCAACTTGCAGGGGATTAGACTGAAATTTTTCTTGTAATGCTTTGAATGGCATAGCGAAATGCTCCTGTGTTTTAAGGCATTAATGGCATCTCCCATTAAGCGTCAGGTTGTGTAGCCTGGGTACTTCTGGAAAGGACATGTAAGCCTTATATAAGGAAAAAAAATCAAGACAGTTTCATTTTAATGTAGGAATATTAACATTAATTTGCTTGTATTGCAATAATTTCTGGAATGGTTGCTTTTAAGAACCTAACCTTAACAAAGCTGTAGGAAATGGAAGAAAGAATTTAAATTAACTTACTTCATCCATTTATAAATTGTTTGGGTTAATCACAGTAAACCAAACAGGATTCAGCCATACTTAAACACAGCCTTTGCCCAAGTATAAACTGTTTATTATATCCATGACAGACAACCAGACACAATTCACTGCTGATCTGGGGAACAGTCTAATTTGGTTTTATTAGCTCTAGAGGAAAACATTTTGGCAGAAGAAGGTTCACTTTTCAATATTTAAAACATTCTCAGGAAAACTCTCCTGAGAGCAAGCGAGCGATGCAGCAGAGTCTCGCCACCTTCACCACATCAGCAGCTGGGCCTAAGTTTGGCTCCTAAGGCAGGGCAGGGCCTTCCCCGGCGGGAGCGGGGCTGCGCAGGGAGCCACGAGGGAGCCTGAGCTCAGGCAGTGAACAGTCAGACAGCTGAAGCTTGGAGAGATGAAGCCTACTCCATGTGCCTTCATGTGCTCGCATTACGAGACATTTAGTAAGACCATCCCTTCGCCCCACTGTAACACCACTGAGGTCAATAGGTTGGACTTCAGTGCTTTGACCTATTACATCTATGGATTATAGGCAGATTTTTAGTATGGACAACGTGCTTTTCTTACCGACATATGGAGAGTGGTCACAGACTAGCTTAAAGAGTGGTTGTTCTTTTCTTTACGTGTCTTCACATTGCTGCTAATGATACAGAGTATCAGGTTCAAAACTCCTAGCAAAAAATACAACAGATTTTTACAAAGAAATTTTTGCCTCCAATAAGAATTTTGACAATCCTTGGTGAGTCTTGACTGCCACCTGGGTTGGCTAGGCTGGAGCTCTGTATTTTTGCACTACTTGCCCTGATGTGCAAAAATCAATCATACTAGCTTCTAGAAGAGATGGAAATTTATTTTGTGGACAAACGCATGAAATAAATAAGCTTTGGATACAGGGTCAGACAGGTCAAATGATGATGTTCATCTTTTTTCATCTCCTTTTTTATATGCGCAGCCAATGCATTAGCAATTGGAATGTATGAATGCTATAGAGCGAATGACTCCTCTCACCATCATAGCACCACATTTCTTGCTTGAGCCACACATCTTGGCAATAATAAAATTATTAACTTGAGGATATTTAATGCTCTGATGAATACTTTGTGTATGCTTGTTACTCCATTTGCTATACTTTATGGTAGGAATTGCATTTTTAAATAACTGCTTTAATTGTCTTCCAGGAGTAATTAAAATGAAATTATAGGTATTGTGAGCTGCATGTAGTGCTTTCATTAAGACAATGATTATGGGGGAAGGGCTCTTAATCAGGCAGAGGGGAGGAGCTCTTTTTTTTTTTTAATGTCTTATGCAAGTATCATCTCCTACATGATTGCCTCATCAGGCTTAATACTCTGGGACCAGAGCAATGTCTTTGTCTTTCTTTTCTAAAGAAACCCAGCAAACTAAGTAGTGAGGGTATTTTCCATGAAGAAAAACATTTAAAAAAAAAAAMAGAAAAGAAATCCCTTCAGGAAGAACTGCATGACTGAAAAGAAGGGTGGCTGGAAAGGCCAAAATGTTTAGTATTTGTTTGGTTGTATCAGTCTTCTCTCTAGCTACAATCAGACAATAAAAGATTAATTCTCAAACTAGCACGGGATAAGAGAAGGGTGGAAAACGCTTAGTATATTGTATTGTTTCAGCCTGACTGATCTGGATGAAATTCATCCTCGCAGTCTCAGATCCACTCATGCTTGTCTTTGACTACTCTGACTCTCCTGCATAAAATGGGAGTACTTGTCCGACTCCAAATCCTAACGCATGTCCCAGCCACATCGTGGCTCTGTACCGAGGCAAGGCTTTGATGCTCACCCATCCTCCCCTTCCCAGACCCCTGCTTTCCCTCAGCGTCAGCACCTGGGCACGTGGCCCTTTCAGCACCCTCCAGCCTCAGCTCCATCCTCAGCCAACCTGAAGTTCAACTACTTGAGGACCAATTTCTCCGAGCTGCAATGTGGCCCAGAAAGGATTCCTGCAGTCACACAGCTTGCTCCCGTGTTGCCAAAGGGTCAGAGGTGGTATTGACCGTTTGAAAGGGGGCAAGAGGAGGTGGCCCATTCAGGTCCCTGCATCTCATGAAATTACAGAGGATGGGAGGAATCAAACTATTTGAAGGCAACTGGAAAAACAGTGAGAAGAGGGTAGCAGTCAACATAGATTCATCATGTGGTTTGTTTTTTTTTTTACAGCAGAGTAGCTCTTGTGAAATGGAGAAGATGATACAGTAAATATCATATGGCTTGAGCTTAGAAAGGCTTTTGACATCACCTCAAGTGATATTATTATTAGCAAACTAGGGAAATGTTGAGTAAATTCAAGTACAGAGTGGGTGCAAAGCTGGCTTGAAAGATACAATAGTTACTATGTAGATCTCTAGGTCCCTAGGAGGTGTTGAGTACAGTTCCACAGCGACCCAGGTCTAGCCCCTATTCAGTATTTTAAATAATAGCCTAGGTGATGGATTAAAATATATGCTTATTAAATCTGCAAACTGTATAGTGCTGTGAGAGGCTGCACATGTGCTGCAGGATGGACTGACAATTCAAATTGTTCTTGACAGATTGCATAAATTATAGAATCATAGAATATCTCAATTTGGAAGGGACCCATAAGGATCATTGAGTCCAACTCCCTGCTCCTTGCAGGACCTAAAACTAAACCATATGACTAAGAGCATCGTCCAGATGCTCCTTGAACTCTGACAGGCTTGGTGCCATGACCACTTCCCTGGAAAGCTTGTTCCAGTGACCAACCACCCTCTCAGTGAAGAACCTTTTCCTAATGTCCCACCGGAACTTCCCCTGACGCAGCTTCATCCCATTTCCTCGTGTCCTATTGCTGGTCACCAGAGAGAGGAGATCAGCACCTCCCCCTCCACTGCCCCCTTGAGGAAGCTTAGACTGGGATGAGGTCACCCCTCAGCCTTCTCTTCTCCAAGCCGAGCAAACCAAGTGACCTCAGCTGCTCCTCCTAAGTCTAGCCCTTGAGACCTTTCACCATCTTGGTCACCCTCCTCTGGACACACTCTTACGGTGTGATGTCCTTCTTATATTGAGGCTTGCAAAACTGCACACAGTACTCGAGGTGGGGCCGCACCAGTGCAGTGTAGAGTGGGAAAATCACCTCTCTTGACCAGCTAGCTATGCTGTGCTTGATGAAAAAATGTGATCCTCTTTAGTGGGGACACTTACAAAGGAGTAATCAAGTGTACAGATATCTAATGGGGAAAAGCCATGTAAAGCAGTTGGCCAAAGAAGCTCTAATGCTCAGAGTGGATCACAAACCTAACGAGAGTCAATAGTGTCTTGCTGTTACAAAAGAAAGTGAACATCACGCTGTGATGTATAAGCAGCAGTGGTGGCTGAGAAATGTACAAAGTAATCCTGCCTCTCTTTTAAGCCCTGGCAAGGTTTCAGAGGACTGCTCTGTCTTGTTTTGGGCAGCAGAATATTCAGAAGACTTAGAAACATGGTCTCTGAGGAAACATGGGAGGAACGACTGTAATTCAGAACTAGAAAAGAAGATGATTGAGGGGCAATAAGATAATAATCTTTGAACATGTAGAAGTTGCAAAGAGGAAAAATATGTGTTGACCCTAATCATAGTGGATGGATCAAGCACAGCAGGGAAAATCTAGATTATCCATTAAGAAAAACCTCATGGGAAGGCTGCAGGATGTCCAGCAATTTTGGTCATGAATTATAGACCAGGCAAAGGTTAGACACAAGTTCTCTGGTATCACTGATCCTATCTCAGGACAGAGGTCATATTGTCTCGATATGATCTCGACCTTGAGATCCTTTTCTGCCACAGGGGTTGCAGTTCTGTGTTCGGTCTGTGTCTCCAAAGGGCTGAGTTCAGGGTGGTCAAGAAGCTGGAAATTTTGTTCTATGGGAAATTCCAAAATGTGCTGGGGCATGGGGGCAGGACATCCTCTTTTGTAACTCACCATAGAACATTGATATTTCTCATGGAAAAGAAAATGTAAAAATACCCCAGACATTTGGATTGCTTCAGAATAAAATCAAGCCTGGAAACTCACTCAGCACTCTGAGGCCCTACAGCTTAAAAGTGGCTTGCATGCTCCTGACCCCATTTTTAACCTTGGTAAAGAGCAAGAGTAAGGAATCACTGCTCAGCTGAGGGGCTCAGAGTCGGGGAAGTGCATTTTTCATGGCACCCTGAGCTCCCCATTGCTCAGCTTGGATGCCCCAAACACACCAGTGTCGTCATGGGTTACACAGCATGGAAACACATTTCCATCACTATTTAGGCAGGATGACAAGAAACGATCACAGGTCTGCATGTATTTCCCTAAAGTCCATTGACATCCAATGTTTTCACAGGAGACTGCCYAAAACAAAGCAACATTTTCTGACAAACCATTTTTGTCTGAAAAATCCCAAGAAGTTTTAGTTCCAATTCCCTCCTCTGCCACATATGAGATGTCCAAGAGTGCTCTTTGGAAGAGACATCCTGCGTGTGGCACAAGTTGGTTACCAGAGGACACACCAGTAGATGGAGCACACGACTAGGCAGCGCTGCTCTTTGGCTCTGTAAAACCAATTAATATTCTCACTGTTCACAGCTCGCAGCTTGAGACAACAGAGCTGGGGGATAGAGGCCTGGACCAGCTACCGAGTCTGCCGCCCAGCTAGGGTTTCCTTGCTGCCATGCTCCAGATGAGAGGCTAGATCTGCTTTGATGTTTACCACCAAATTTCTTGGCTGGCTGACTTTATTTATATGGCATTTAGGCTTAGCTCATACACTGCTATTTATGCCATCATTATACTTATCCCCACAATTTTCTGTTTCCCAAGTGTTTAGTACATCCTACCTCTAACCAAAAAGTTCTTGCAGCTTTTTGCAAGTCCCCAAAGATTTTGCACTTTGTTTGACTGAGTCTCCCCTGCCACGAGCTCTTAAAATCACCTAGTTCTTCATGCATGTCAAACTCTAAAACTTCCAACATAGATTCACCAGCAAATTTCATGAACATATGTCTGATCTTTCTGAAAGGGTTAGTGATGACAGTATGAAGCTAGATTAGCCCAGAATCAATACCAGTACTTGAGTGGTATCTTCCTTTCTCTATCACCCGTTTTCATTTTTCACTAGATAGTCCTACCCACCTTACATTTTCCATCCTGCTTCCCATCTTATGTAGGTTTTCCCAAATGATATCACATCAAATACCGTAAGAGTCCAGCCTAGAAAATAAATTTTTTTTCACCAGAAAGCTCTCTGGTTAGCCTAGCACCATCTCCCTCTGCTAAGCCCATATCACACTATGTCCCATTTTTCACTCACTGCTGTTTCCTGGTAGTGACTCCTTCAACAATTTTTCTAAAGCCACAGTGCAAGTTTTCGCAAAAATAGAAGTGTTTTAAGTTCCTTGTGCATCATTCTTCCATAAAACAGGACAACTAACATTTCTTTCTCCCATCCTTTGTCTTATTTTCTTTCCCAAGGCCAAATTGGTCTCCCACGTTGTACAGTGCACAGTGAAGTCCTGATCTTGGTGTTACCATAGTTCTGTGATCATCTGAGCATCTAGACAAATCCATAGCCGAGAAAGAGAAGGCAAAATGTCACTTCAAGATACCAACCTGAGCACTGCTTTTGCTTCAGCTTTTAATCTTCCCCCTTCTGCTACTCTGACATTTTTCCTATGGTGCCAAATACTGAAAATCTCCCTCTAAAAAACATCCAGGCATGCGAGAGGGCACAGAAACAGAGCAAGAGTAAAAACCCGTATCACCTGCACAAAAGGGGCAGGATGTATAATGCTGCAGCTGCCAGTGCCTGCCAGATTTAAGGAGTCACTTTCCAGAATGACAAGCTGGGTGAAAGTTTCTTGGAAGAAGTGTGTTGTGCAGAGGACAATGTAGACTGCACAGTCCCAAAGGCAGATGTTATTTTCCATGGGGCTCTGCTATTTCATGGCAACTGCTTTCATCATACTTTCCATTTTTAAATAGCTCTGTAGAAATCAACGCTCTCCAAGTTACTTACAGGAAAAAAATTATTTCATCAAAACAGAACATCTGTGTTTGACAGAACTATTAAGGGTCCATGTCCTTCACTTTCTATTATTTGCCTTTATCCTTCATAAAATAAAGATTTTACTGATCTTTTTTTAAATGATTTTAAAAAACGTGATCCATTGTACTTAATTGTACATGAGCTACTAAGGCTTAAAGTGGTCATCTTATTTGGACTTTTTCAAGACTACCCTTTCAGTATCACTTTTATTATTGAGAACGCTTTAAAACAAACTTTACCTGATACATACAAAAATTGTTACTGTACTACAAAGCCTCCTTCCTTCTGAAAGGGCTTGTCTTGGATCAGTGGATGGACCATGCTATGTTGGGGGACATTGCTGCAGTGTCAGGGTATATGCAAGTTCTTTGATGACTCCATGATGGGTACTGCTTCACCGCTCCACTCCTGCAGCACAGCCACATGGCGCGTTCATGTACRTTAGATTTAGCAGAGGTTAATCATTCGCACGACCATTGTTTCCTTCTGTGGGTTTGCCTCGAAACCTTTGACGTTCTCTTTATTGTACCTCTTGCTGTGCAAATTTCCTTGTTTTGTTTTGCTTCTCAAAGTAATTTTTGGTTGATTATTGTGTAGTTACAGAATTAGAGTAATAACATCTAATTGTACATCTGAAYCAAAAACATGTAATTGTGGGAGAGTAGATTCAATTTAAAGAAAGAAAACCCCTCCACCAGGGTTTCTCGTGGTTTGCACAGTGCATTTGCCAGGCAGTGCTGCTTTGATTGCATMTAACCTGCAATTAGCATGTGCAATTAAGACATAATGAATGTGTGCAATTGCATTATTTCGGGATGTAACAGTAGCAATATTTAGCAGTTACTGTGCTAGACAGAGTGCTTATAAGCTCAAACGATTTATCAGCATTTACCAATTATGCCACAGGAAGGAGAGCAGGCGTGTGAGTGGGCCTTACCTACAAGAGATTTCCGGGATGAACACACTTCACTCTCCCGTTGAAAGCCCATGGAAGTAGGCAGCAGGAAGAGAGGCTGGGCAGATTTGGCGCTGTTGAAAACAGGAGACTCAAATGACACTTTCAGCTTACCATTGGCTTGTCATAGAGCTCATGTGTGACAGAATAGGAGAAAGCAGGCTTAGCGTTTAGTATTTCTGAATTATTCTTCTCCTCTGCCTTCAACATTTCGTATCAGTTTTGTAAGCCCAATCATGCTACCCAAGAATTTAAAAACAAAAATTATTTGAGCATGAACTAACGCTGTGATCTGTGTGTATGAGGAAACCTCAGGCACATAGCAGGTTTTTACACGCTCTTACCTGGCATTCTGGGAATGCAACTCTACCAGTTCTACCAGGCTTCTCTTAAAGGACATTGCTTGTCCTTTAAGGGTCAAATGATATTTGAAAAGTATTTTAATGCATCATTGAAGGATACAAATGAAAATACATTTCAATTCAGTCTCACAGAAATAAAGATAAATCTGAATCTCTAGGCACGAACCTTGAATAGATAATTGAGATATTCTGAGTGCCAAACTGCTGGTGTTGAAATGAAAGATCCCAGTGATAAAACTCAGGGCCCAATCCAGCAAGGGTGTCCAGTTAACTCAGTAAGAGTTAGAAACACTAAAATCATACATACCCAGACTCTCATGATTTGTATTAATTTATCACAGAAAATCATATTCGAAGTCCTGAGACCAGGACTGCTTGTTCCAGGCACAATGATTTGTGTGAGTGATTTTGCACATGGACCCAACACAAAATGCCCAAAGTTCTCACAAGATACATCCACACAACTGAGAGCAAAAACTGCCTCAGCATCCCTAAAGCTCCATATTGAAAAAAGATTATTAAAAGTAGACACAAGAAATTACAAAGATTGAAACAGCCAGTGGATCAACTTCTACACTGATTCATACCTGTACCTGATTACTTCCAGAACTTGGCTTAGCATCCTGAGAGATGGCACTTCTCAGTAACTAGGAGAGGGAGCTCATGGGCCAATCCCATCTAGCTAGAATAGTAAATAAATAAATAAAATGGCCATTTCTGCAAAAACAATTTAACTTCTGCATTTGAAAGGAGGAGTAAGATAAATTGTGACACATTTTCATCCAAGATATTTATTAAAGATGATATGGGCACAGCACACAGATAAACCACATCCTGAAGCAGCGTTAGACTAGGTTACACATTTTAAAGCTGTGCTGGCGGTTTGTTGTTTCTCCATCTGGAGAGCTCATGCATACCTTCTTTATATATATCTCTGCAGTTTTAGATTGACAAATGACAAACACAACCTGTATTTATAAGGGTGTCATTTACTGCACTTTTTATTAAAATCACCAGCTACAAAATAGACATTTTGTACATACTAGTCCTAAATAGGCAACTATGAGAAAATGACATTAGTCCTGAAATGAGACCATCATATCGCATACCTGGGAAGTGATAAGGGGTCAGCAGTAATAGAAAATATATGCAGATGAGATAAGGTACTCACATGACACTGGAAGGTTAACCTATACTTTGAAGAAATCAGTGCACATGTTGATCAGAGACCTATTTTCTGCAAACATTAAAAAAGTTCCATTTTGCTCTCATTTAAAAATACTATAGCCACTACTGCTACAGAAAGGAACTGGTTACTTCAGTCTGACATGTGCCGTAAGTGTCACAGTAGCTGGAAACAGAAATGCACTAACAACATGATGAGAAACAAGTCAGTAACACTTTTTTGATAGTAGCAGTGTCACGAAACACCATGGACCAAGTTCTTAGCTGACAGAAGGTGACATAGCTTCCCCTGAATCAAAAATCAAGTACTCACCAAGAATCTGGACCATAATCAAAACATCCTGACACTGTATTCTGTCTTTCCCTTCAAGGTCAAAAAAGACAAGGAGAAGGGGTAAGAGTCCTATCTCACTCAAGAAGCAACAGCAAAGTCATCCCATCCATCCAGCACCCCTTGCGTACTCTGCACTCCACCTGGAGCACCTGGGAGGCTAAATAAGCCTTATGGGCCCTGAATTTAGTTAAGTGCTTTCCAAGCTGGTATAGCTGGAAGCACAAGATAATAAATGATAAAGTGAACTGCAGGTATTACAGGGCAGAATCCAGAGACCACATCATTATACTCATTTTTATGTTAATATCAATGTGGGTTTTGGCTTAAAGTCCAGTGGCTCACTACAATAGCACAAGAATATTTACTTCCAGGACACTGTTAAAGGCATCTGTCAAGTGCTGCAGGGTGACTCTTGCTCCTATCTACTGCTCTGATAGTGTGACCTCCTTGGGTATCATGACTTTGTTAAACTTTCCATACCATAATCCTGGAGATTGGAAGTAGGAATGTCATGCAATGTTGGATCCTAGTACAATGTAGGAAATGAAAACAAGAAAGCATTGTGTTTAAAGACAGCTTTCAGCAGGACAGAAAACATTATAGCAGAAAGGTTCATATTGGTCAGTGCCACCTCAAATACAGAATAAGGAACAAACATCAAAACATTGAAGTTAAGTAGGCGTTGATTACAAGGTGAAAGACATGGTTATTTCCATTAGTTTGCTGCAAGAACTTCACCCCAAGAAATAAATTTCTATCTTTATAAAATGGATCATTTTGTAAAATAAAAACAGATCAAAAGTACACCGTAATTCTTAACACAAACATAAAGTTTAGAATTTAATTTTGCAATTTAAGATTGACCAAAAATACTCAGACTGGTCATATCCTAAAATCACAGGCAGGCTTTCACTGATCACCACCACCTTAATCTCAGGGCCAAAATATAAATTATATACTGATAACATAAGATTGAGTCATCTCAAATCTGTAGGAAAATACAGACAATGACAAATAYGTAATTTTGCTATACTCTTAATGTATAGTCACCATGCATAAAAAACACGTATCTTTCAGGTAAATATTTTTTCTCTGTTGTAATTTTAAAGCGCATCTAAAAGCTGCTAAATAAATCTTTATGCTTTAAAAACAAAGGAAGGTGAACAGCAGTTCAGAATGACARGTAACTCCGTTTAACAAAGAGGTAAGAAGTTCTAAGTGCTGTTCCAATATTCTCAGCTCTGCTAAAGTGGTGGTGATATTTTGGGTGGGCAGCATTGGCAAACACTGACTGGGCCCAATCRTTGTATTTCATAGAATCACAAAAGCAGTTAGGTTTGAAGGGACTTTAGTAGATCATCTACTTCCACCTGCTCAAAGCAGGGTCGATATTGGTTGCTTGGGGCTTTGTGCAGGCGGGTCCTGCAAACCTCCCAGGATGGCGACTGCACAGCCCCATGTTGACTGTGCTCATGGCGGAAAACCTGGGCAATCCACCTAGCTAGGGGCCTTGAGGAACGCTTCATACAAGCCCACGATGTTCAGTCTTACCAGTGTAATTACCAACCAGGCCTCTACCCTTAAACACATACCAAACTAAAATATTGACAGAGTAGGCAGAGTATTAACTAGCATTTTAAAGCTCATTGAGCTAAATCCACTCCTAACAGTAACTTCAGAGGAGTATTGCCTGCATATGTAAGTGACCAGTTTGAGCTACACTGTGCACAGGCACCCCGTAAATAGCTGCCCTCCCTGGGATATAGACACCATTTTCAGAAGTGCTCCCTTCTCGAGGAAACACTTCCCAGAATGGTGGCAGTGGTGCCCCCAGCCACTCTCAGCCCCCATCAACAAATACTTTCCTGTGAAGGGGTGTTCTACCTGCAAAGCTCTCAACATCACTCTGTAAAATGACAGTTTCCAAACTATATGTCAAGCTTTTTACTACCTTTCACAAAATAGCACCAGAATGCTGCTGCCATTCTCTCTCCGTAAATATCACACGTGAGCAGTGCCTGGTGCTGTGGAGCTACAGCTACAAGTCCTTAGCAAGCAGTTCAATTTCATCCAGCAAGAAGTCCATGTCCTCTCGACTAACTTGCGGGCTGATCACCACCTGGCGGAAGAAGTTGACTTTGCCCTGATGAGGCTGGTACCCAAGCATCATGCTGCCCTTCTTCATCATCCTTTCTTTAATTATAGGAGCAACCTGAAAGCAGAGACAAAAAATGGTTGATGTTACACTCAGAAATACAGCAGATTTGGGCAGGAACTGTTTTTTGTGACTTGAAGTTTTTTTGAAGAGTCTGAGTTTTGCACCCCTTGCCTGCCTTCCTGCTGCCTGCCCCAAGAATAAAGCGCAGACCTGCAGGTTTAGAGGCAGACTGTGCACTGAGACCCTCAGGTTCTGGGACTCCTGGCAGAATCAGAGCAAGATCTAAACCCTTCAAAAACCTGCTGCTTGGGGCATTCATCTGTGACATGGGAAAGCTTGGGTTAAGGTCCCTAGTCTTCCTGATTTAGATCAAAGGTTTGAACTCAGGAAGAACATCAACTGCAGCTGGTAAAAGGCAGGGTTTCTCTCGTTGTGCTAACTAGGCTAAGCCTGACTACTCGCCCTTGATGGCCCTTCTCCACATCTGCAAAGTAGCTTTCCCTAGAGGACACTCTCCATTGAACCCTTGTGAAACTTAAGCTGCCAAAGAAGTCAGTGTGATACAACATTAAGGGAGAAGGCCTGATCCTGGAGCTTAAGATTTCATCTCTCAGATTTAAGGCATAAGTAGCATTTGGCTACACCAGTCTTGTGTTGAATGGGATGAAATCTCATAGGTGTCTCACTGCAGAAAAAAAGCCATGAGTAAGATTGGCAGTCAGGTCCTTATAGCTGAACACTTGATCTCATCCCAGCAGGGCTATTAACCTTGTCCGATTAATCTTGTGCTTAACTTTAAGCATGTGAGTAGTTCTGTGTTCTCATGCTTGAAATCAGTCATAAGCTTAAATGCATTGCCGGATGAAGTACTCTGTTCCTTGGAAGACAGAATTCAACATAAGTAAGTATTTTGACAGAAGCAGTATTTTTAAAAATGTGTTGCATTTTAATATATTACTAATAACACTAATGTATTTCAGAAAAATGCATTCCTTTTCTTCCTTTTGTGACGGTTTGACTTTGAACTAAGCAAATAGGTGTATGACCTAACCTTGGTTTCTGCATTAATTTATTTCAGCTCTAAAAGTTACTGCCAGAAACTACCACCTGATCTACAAAAGAAAAATGATGATGCCAACCTTGCCTTAATAGCTTTATTTTACATGGCACATTTTAGTAGGCAAGTCCCATACAGTTTGCTTAGATAGAAACAGCTAAGGTTTTCAACACTAACAGCCTAGCTTTCCCATATTTGTTTAGTGGTACATGTCTAAACTACCATTGTATCAAGATGTATATTGAATTCAGAGGAGGAGTGTTTATGGTTCTAACTTAATTTGCCTCTCTTGATTTTGGTTTATCTTTGTGACAAAGCTATGTGGTTTATTTAGTGTTTGTTTTTTAAACCATGAGAATGATAGAGTCAGAATTCTAATTAAAGTCCAGAGTGTGACATCAGTATGAATTATGCACATGAAAGCAATGAATATCCTTTCAGAACGCAATGTGCAATCAGAATTTTGGTTTTTAGCATATTGCTGCAAGCAAAAAATGAGAAATAAGTTGTGAAAGTAGTTCTGATAAACATTGGGGAAACAAGAAGATAACAATGAGGACAGGAACACTCAGAATTACAACAGAAATGTTAAGAGGCATACTGTGATACCTTCAGTCACATTCAATAGCACCTTTTTCCATAAAATCCATAAGATCTAATGCARAGCTCCAGGTGTGCCTCCTGCATAAGGATCCTAATGAAAGCTACCAATGAAAACACAATTCTGCTGTGTATCTGCAATGCGTACATCATTTAGAAATAGAAGTAATCAAATATATCCCTATACCATCACCCACCTGGGTTTCTGTCTGCCTAGCAAATGATTCAAGGATTCCTCAATTTTCTTGTTTTATAGCTCGGAATTATGTCAGACTAACCTCATTTAGTCCATACTCAAGAAGAAAAACAAAACAAAACAAAACAAAAAATCAAAAACCACTGGAGTTCTGCTTGGATAGAGATGGTAGCTATTTTGCATGAGACAGCCTTCTTCAACCTGAAAATATGTTACTCAGCAAATAATCCTCTCTGTGTCAGACCAAATATTCCAAACTGCATCCTAACAAATCRCTGATTGCAGTGCTAACACTAGGGCAAAATCTGGGCCTTATAATTGTTCTTGCACAATTTGCCGGTGGTGGAGTCAAACGGGAAGACTCTTGGTTGGGACCGCTGCTGGTGATGCACATTAGTGAACAGACCTGCAACACATGTTCTCTTAAACAGTGAACAACTTTGGCATGATAAAAACTCTCCTACTTTTCCAGTTTGYATGTGTTGAACCCTTTAACAGCACACGAGGCTATTAAGAGCTCTACTCTTCCATTTTTATTCACGCCAGCTATAGGCTGAGATAGCAACGACACTGTGACAATGCTCGGAAGACGTCGTGCCCAGTAGGCATTGTGCTGGGCACTGTATACAGAGAGAAAAGAAAAAATTCCTCCCCTGTGCTTGACAAGAACCCTCAAGCGACTTCTGCTCATGGAATAAAGACACTACAAGTGCAAGGGGAGAAGCTAGTTCTCTTGATATACTTTCTCAAGCTCTTCTTTAAGATTCAAATACATATGGCAACTTTTAGCCTTTATTGATGTTCCATCAGAGTTATTTCATCTTTTGTATCACACTATTGATTCTCTTCATCTCAACACCCAGTGCTCCACAATCCATCATCCCAAAATGTGCAGTAGCATAAATGGAGACCGTGAAAGCAAAAACATTTAGAGCTTCAGTAATTTGAGAACTGTAAATATACTGCATTTCAGTAGGTCTTCTCTCATGGAAAGGAAAGGTAGAAAAATCTCACTTTCATTATCTCATTTATTATCTATCTCATTCATCCTCCATGCTAATGAAGTTGTCCTCTTAATTTGAAGCACATCCATCCCCTTTTGAAGGCAAACCAAACACTTCCTACTTAAAAGAAATAAAACATGAAACTGTCTTATGGGCTTTTGACAGGATTATTTTTGGAAGGATTTTCCATCAAGTATTTTGCATGTTCTATTTGCTAACGTGATGCAGTCAGTGTTACAAAACTATCAGGGATTCTATCCACAGAAAGCAGTAAGGAACAGAATATATGCGCAAATGCTTAAGTACGTGTCTCACAAAAGAACAATTCAATGATACATGCATGCTAAGGCTTGGACTTGAGGAGCACAGGGTATGACTGCTAACTTAAAGTAAAGGCAGCTACCACTTTGCAGCAGAAAAATTAGACCTATAAGGAACTAATTGCCTAGTGAGGAGTTCGATGAGTTTAATTCCCACTGAAGTCAATGAGACCTGAGGATGTTCAAATATCAGAAAGAGCTGCACAGCCCCATTCAGCATAGGCTCCTCGGAAAGCAATTTAGTGAGAGTGAGATTGCTTTACCAGTCCAATTATTTTACTACAGAACTTACTTCAAATTGTAAATCTAATCCTTTATGTGGCCTGTCAGTGGAGCAGTCTCAGAATTTTAAGTGTAATGTATCCTAAAACCGAAGTTCTCTTCTCTCCTTTGCTCCCTTCACCTCTTCCTTCCCACCACTGGCCTCCCCTACCAATCCATCCTGGAGATTATTATTCAAACGCTCACTACAGCAGCGTTTTAGCTATCAGACATGTCCTTCTTCCACCTAGGAAGGTGGGGAGGCGGTGCAGTGCGTGGAAGGCCGTCCTGCAGCAGAGCTGCTCACATTGCACTGTGCAACCAGAGGCCCAGGAAACTGCTTTGCCTGAGGACTGATCGGTGCATCGCAGTCTCCCCGTGCAGACCTACACAGAGGCTGTAACATCTCATGCTTCCCTTWCTATTAATAGCAGAGGTTTTTAAACTAGAGCAAAAATGATATAGTAGTTTAGCTCCTTCTCCATCTACCTGGGTGACAGGATAATCTTTTCTCCCACTCTCAGCCAGCACTCAGCCACACTACAAACAACAGAAAGTTTTAGACCTAAAGTTTAAGCTGTTTCTGTCAAGAGTCCAGACCACAGCTGACCCTCATATATATTCACATGGAAGATGCCAATGTTCCTTCCCAGCATGTACACACACACAGAGCAGTGTGATAAGCAGCCAGGGCCAGCTTGGACACTACAGCTGAAGTATCTAGTGCACCAGAAGGATCAGAAAAGCAACATAATCTCCCTCTCCATATCTCAAGCATCCTTGAGAAGAGTGGTTCTGCACAATCGTACCACAGGGCAACACCTTAAAAACCGCTGTGTTCCCACTAGTTGACTCATGAATGGCATTCAACGCAAGTTTCTCAAACACTTCAAGAATTTCCACCAAGCTCAGGCTGTCACCACATAACACATTAAAGACTGACTCATCTATAGAGTTGAGCACTTTCTCAGCAGGAGAAGCATGTACCTAGTGTCTCCAAGAGCTAGTTCCCAGGTCTGGACACTTAAAATCCTTTCGGAAGACTTGATGAAACACCTATTTGAGATAATTTCTTCTTCTTCCAGCTAGCAAGGCCTCCAAAACCATTCTCACAGTGGTCAAGCTATGTAAGCCTGGTTCTTAAGCTAAGAACAATTTTCTAGCACATGGGTTTCTTGTGTAAAGTGAAATCTCCAGAGCAGCTCTGTTAAATAGGTGATGTTCCCACCCCATTAGTCATGGCACAGTACTATGCTTTGGAATTCATTCACTGTAAGCTGCCTCCTATACGGACATTTGTAGAATTGGTTTGTAAAAGTTTATCCTAACAAAAACAAACAAACAAATCATAATAAGATAACCGGGTGCCTGGCTTTTTCAAATCACACAATCCCATTAACTTCTAAAATACATACCCCACTATTACCAGCTTATAGCTCAAGTCCTATATTTAGTCCAAAATAGCTGATGCTTTCTGATGACAAGAGATAGAAGAGAGTAATGTAGCTCTTTTGTTCATATGAGGTAAATCCACTCAGCCCCCAACCTCAACTGCACTAATGCTGCTGGGTATGGATAGCCAAATAAGTTGTCCTAAGAAAAAGCAGAATTTCCCAACAAATATGCTACCTTGTTCTTCTTGCTGAAATACAGAAATAAGAACCTACTGGTTTTAATTAGCCTCTTATTTTTCTGCTCTAATGTTGTCTCCGCCAATTGCAATTAACAGATATGCTGAAACTGCACGAAAGCTCAGGTTGGACAACTGCAGAATAGTGTGCTAATAATGGAAGACCATGTCCAACCTTGGTTATAAATTTCTTTCTCCATGCCCTCCCTTAATCTGTAAAGGATCTCATTTTAGACCGAATCCAGTATTTTCAAACTGTCCCATCACAAATTATTTTCTATGCCTCTGACACTGTACCACTGTTACCTGAATGCTACCTGTACTGCTGTCATTCTCACAGATTCTAGTTGTATTAGTCTAGTCATACCAGATGTTGACACATCACAATAGCTTTTGCAAAGTGTAGGCTAGAGGCTATAGTCTTTAAAAGCAACATTCTGTAAATTTTGTATTTAAACACAAAGGCAACAGGAATGAGTTGCAAATTGATAACAATGCTGGGCAAAAATGTTCTGCTAAGCAATGAATTTATGAAAATATATTGCTTCAGGGGAAAAAAATAATTGTGAATTTGACAAATAGTCCAAGTGAAAAGATAGCATTAGCCAGAGAAATAAAGAAACCAGAAAAGCCTAAAGGTTTTCTAAATTTTTGAAACAAAAATATTTTGAGTATTTGTTTCAAAACACTGTTTTCAATTAAAACTTAAATTCAATTGGAAATTGACCCATTTTTATTGCAGCCAGTAGAAAAGGACCGAGSAAACCGAAACTAAGCAAATTACTTCATTTTATCTTGTCTGAAAACAGAAATTCTTTCTGGTCAACTAAAACCAAGAAGCTTCCAGTTTCTTAATTCAATGGCCAAACCAAAAAAATCCATTATTTGTCCAACCATAAATATGTGGGATCAAAAGTGCTGACACTGCTTAACTGAAACATCTGTAGAATTTTTGGCTCCCAGAAAAGACAGAAAGTATGAGAAAATTCATGGGACTGCCTGTTCTGTCGGCAAAATTTGGCTGGAAAACTCACGCAAACAGCTTTGAGTAGTGTGGATGACTCTAAATGTGCGAGCCCAGCAAGTACTACAAAGTCAGAATGCCTATAAAAACTGGTGTTAATACTGGCAACTGCTATCAGAAACATTTTTCCAAATCTTTTGGACAGTTCCCAGGTCACTGAGCATCTATGCAACATAAAGCAGAAGAGCTATTCCAGCTGCTGGCAGCAGCGACTCCCAGTCACCGGACCCCATTCTGCTTCTCCTGAAATTCATTTCAAAATTGCCAGGGACTTCAATGGAAGCAGAATGCAATTATCTAAATTTCCTCTTATGTGCCTGCTTCAGGTGGCAGTTTGCAAACAGCCTTCAGCTTTTACTAGAGAAAGCCACATTTGCGGTAAATCAATAACCTTTCTAGGGATCCACAAAAGCAGGCTAGACAGTGTTGGAAGGACAGGAGCATATTAGCAGCTCAAACTATTTCTCTTCCTCAAATACAGCCTTGATGAAACTTTCCGAGGTACCGAATACTGCACTGGAAACTGGCTGAAGATTTGTAGCTAGAAGACAAAAAAAGTCGCCCTTTTGACAAAATGGAAAGATCACATTCTCATGATTTCACAAAAATGGAAAACACATTTTGTGTTCTTGCCTCAATTATTCCTTGCAATGGAAGACAAGTTTATACAGAACAGTCTCTCTCATCTGACCACAAAAATCTATTTTGGCTACCCCAGAAGGGGCAAATTTTCACTTGGAAGTTCATGATTGTTACTTAAAAAGCAACTTATTGGCTATTCAAAGACTGACAAGTTATGCTTCCTCCAAGAAATAACCAGTTTGGATTCATGTATATTCATAAGAAAACAACTATTGTACAGCAATTGCCACCAAAAAAGTAAAAAAAAAAAAAAAACACTTCAGTGAAGTATTTGGACACAATTTTAAACTTTTACATATGGGCTATTAATTTCAGTGGGTCTTCACAATATTGTTTCTTATCTTGCTTAAATGATAGCACAGTGGCTGAAGTACTGGATACAGACTCAACAAATAGGACAGGTCCCCAACCCTGCCAGAGGCTTTTTGGACAAATCACTCCATCTCTTTTGGGTAACAGGTTTCTTTTTCCCTTCACAGGAGGCATATAACCCTTCAGGGCTGTGAAGTCTCTATGTGTTCATACATCCATTGTAATCGGCCCTGATACCTCATGGGTGCTCTGTATGCTAGTATGATATATATGAAATAATTTCTGTGCCAAATAGGTCTCACAAACATCTGTCACAGCATATCTGCTGCATTTCCCAGTGTGACTGCAGAAGATAACTTTGATATCAAGGATACCAGTCAGTATCAAGTAAGAACAGTAGCTGGCATTTTAATATCGATCATTGGATGCAATACAAGTGAACAAAACACTTTCCTTCTTTGGGTGTAATCACAAAACTAGCTAAATACTATAAATATTTGGAAGTAATAGTGCTTTTAACGTATTATAACACTGAGAAAGTATATCCTCCACTGTTAAATATTTTTTCTTGCCTTGTGCTGCAACATCAGTTGCTGGCTTTAAAATAACAGGCTTTTTCCCTTTTGGTGATAATTAAAAACAAACTCAGACCATTTGTCAGCTGTCACCCCAACCGGGACAATCGAAATACCAAATATTTGCACACCCAATCACAGCTTTGTTCCTGTAGCCAAGGCGCTCTGTAAAACCCAAACATGTTTTTCTTTTGTCTAGAATTTGTTCTGGGCCCACATCCCTAAACCACTAATAAATTATTGCTGTACACTATTGCGCCAGCGTTCCCCTTGTGCCACACCAGGCAACAAAAGGAGAAATAAGTGCATTTGTCAAAATAGCAGTAACCACTTCCACATTCTTAGGAGCAACTAACATACCAAAGGAGAACAGATGCTGCTGTATTTTTGTCCCGATATTGACATTCTCCGTGCACCTTCAACTCAGGGCTGTGTAGTATGTCTACGCTATCATATTTTGCACATCATCTTCTCACCCGTTGCTTTTTGCCAGAAGACACATTAATGAACCCCACAAATCACTGAAAATGACCTGACTAATAGGAGATGGCAGGCTGGCTTCGGATTTAGATTGCCTTAAATAACTTCTTTAGCCAGTCATTTACGCAACAAAAAATAGCCTTCAGACAAAGGCCTTTACACTAATGGAATTTGCCTCTGAAAAGGAGGAGCCAGAACAGACAGCACCCAGAACAGAATTAGCACTTAAAGATGTTTGTGTATGTTTTTACTTACAGCTAAAATGGACATTGGTGAACAACACGGTTTTCCAGGTGCACAGTCCTATGTCGTCTTCTGTCTGAGCACATGTGGCTTTTCAAGACAATTCATGTGGATTTCTTATTATTTTTCTGTCATTTCTGTGTTGCTTTAGTGAGGTCTTATTAACAAGCCATGCGGAAAGTGTAGGCATTAAGAAAACTCCAAAGGCTAGCACACAATGCTATGAATCCAGCACTCTGATCTGTTTAAACAAGAGTTGAGCACTATTGGTTTTATAAAAACAATTACTTTAAAAGCTTACGTAGCATACACAAGGTTCTTCTGTGCAACATTTTGTTAAGTTCCCATTTTAGTGACTAGGTTTTCCAGTCTTTCAACCCTGTCAAAGACAAGCTCCCCTGCTCCATCCAGGATGAAAGGGTAGCTTGTCATCTTGAAAGCAAGAGTAACTAACAAAAAAAAAAAAAAAAAATCCTTTTTAGTTTGTATGCATAGGGATGAGCTTCTGTTCTACTCCATTGGGGGAAGAAAGAAATCACAGTGCAATGTGAATGTCTGGGGCTGGCAGGAGCACTTTACAATAGGAAGATTACAATATATGGTGACACAAGTTCAAAAACTCGACACACTTCTGGTGTAGAAAAAGGAATGTCGCTTCAGAAACTTCGAATGATTCCCAAGTGTTAAGATCTTATTTACTACTTGCACAAGTCAGCTTCTGGCATGAGGTAGCAGCACCTTCTGAATTTGCATAACAGTAAGGATTAAAGAACAGTAATGCATCTTTGTTCATATTCTGTAACCAGATCTGAAGAAAAATGAGTATGAGTATTACAACAAAACTAGATATCTTTTCTGTCTTTTTTTTCTTCTTTAAAAACATCTTAATGACCTTCTCAGAGGCTGCTTACAATCTCTTGAGGTGAATGAGGGGATGGTGTCTACCATGGCCCAGACTGCTACCAAAAAAGCAAGGCTGCTGTCTGATCTGATCTCAGTTTAATAAAGAAAATTATCCCCTGTCCCCCTCCACCCAACGAATTATGGGACCAATAACTGTCAGTTATTAGAATTGTTTTGCCTACCTGAGATTCATTTACTTAAAGCCCAATCTGGACATGAAATAAAGGCCACCAAACCCTTCCACATGGAGCCCTGTCAAAGTCAACAACACTTTCCTCATGTACATCTTGTCCCAGGACAACATTCATTCCAGCTCAGCCTTCCTCCTCTCCTCATCCCCAGTGAGCATGTTTTCCTTTTTTATTATCCACAACTTAAACACAACGTACGTTACAAACTTCTGTGCTTAAATGCATGGACATTCAGGAAACTGAAAGAACAAGGCAGTGTCCCCAGGGTTTCAAAATTCACAAATTTTCTTGCAGCCTGAAAGGGTGGAAAGTGAAGGAAAAATAATGATTTGCACCCACAAGTATTTGCAAACTAAAGAACCAAAATACAGGTAATTATGATTAATAAAAATCTTAGCTAAATGGAACTAGACCGCAGTCAATCCCTAGATAATTTAGGGGCAGTTGGAGGGGGAAGGGCACATTGGGCTCAAAATTTAGAATCCCTCTTGCAGAGATTTGTAACAATATACTTAACCTCAAAAGGAATAAATGGAATAAAAAATTTGCTAACCTCAGGCCTACCCTACACCCCTATAGATACGGCTTAGCGTTCAGAGGCACAGATTAAATCCTCTAATCCTGTACACCAAATTGCTTTGAGAACCTTATTCTTTCACCAGTCTGACCAGGTATTCACTCTAGACCATGGCAAATGCCACGATTTCCCTTAGTGCCACAGCTACCTATAAATCACACCAAAAAGGTAAAAATTGTGCAAGAAGCAAAAGAATAGCAGGGTGAAAAAAGGTGAAAAACTTACACGTTTTTGTCAAGTTTCTGCACCAGCATATATATTTTTACGAGAGAGAGCGTGCGCAAGAACAATCTTTTGATCTTTGAAAGCAGTTATGATCTACTATATAAACTCATCCATTAAAGTCTGCTAGATTTCACTTCCTTTATTGAAAAGGTTCCACAGAATTCAATAAATACAAATATTCTTCCTACAAAATTTATAAAGTCTCCGACTGATCAGTGGCTCAGGAAAAAATTCTCTACATTAATCAACATTCACCTACAGAAGTCTGCCATTGAAGTCACGGGGAGTTTTATAGCTGAATTCACCTGCAGTAGAGTTAGACTAACACATGTTTCCTTATAACTCTATTAAATTTGAAAGGAAGGTCTAAATATCTGCTGAATAGATATCAATCTCAAGTATTTTCTACTGCTCTTAGAGGAACTCTTCTCGGTTATAAGAAATTTTGCAAGACTTGTAGATATTTCTGACCGTACTGACCCCTTTGGAGAGTAACAAGAAATTCCTCCCTTGTAGGCATGAAAAAGAAACATGTTCCATCTCAATCCTCTTGAGATGCCTACAGTTAGAAAGGAATCTGTGCTTAAATATCTGCAGCACAAAATGAAATCTGAAGTCCTAGAGAAAACTTTGTATCTCAGTACACATGAAGGAGCAGGATTTCCTCCTACTCACCCCCACAAATATTTCTGACACCACTCATAACATTACACAAAATATAAAGACTGCTTAATTGAGCAGATGATGCAAGCTACGCGCTTTTTCTGTGGCATTACTATTAATCGATTTTTTCTGAACATTTCTGAAATTTCTACTTCTCAAGTACTCCTCAACAGTAAGGGCAGTTTTATGTTAAGAAAGGACAAAGAGTTTAGGCCCCGATGCTTTTTTCCTCTATTTGCAAATTCAATGCTTTCTTGCAATTTCTTAAAGAAGCATTTGATGCAGCAGGAGGGAAGTGCAGCTTCCCTCTCCTCCTACTGAGGTTGGTGATAGGAAACAGAAGAGTGCTAACGTAATAAGTACATACTCATTTAAGTGGAGGCAAGCTTAAGATTTATTGACCTGAAAGCAAGAGGTCAATATTTATTCAGAGAACAATAAATCTTGATACTTGGTCCTAACAGATGTTAATCCAATTTATTATTAAATCCATCCCATTAAAACTAATTAGATTGTGCGTCCTCGTGAACCTTGTTGCCAATAGTCATTAGTATTGCATGGGTCATAATTACTGTGCTTTGATAATTAAATCATATAATTTCCAATAAAATTAAATATCTGGGGATAGACATACTTATTTTTCTCTATCATGACTATATTATTGTACATTTCACTGGGTTCTTCCTTCATGCTGCTGTAGACCTTTCTTCTGTTCTTCTGCCAGGACCAGCACAGCTAAGGAATCAAAAGCTCTGTTTGAGCTACACCATTTTTTAAACTTTCTCATTTGTCTTAAAAACCTGATGCTCCTAAAGCTACATCCATCTACTATTCATGCACTAGGCAAGTAAGGAGCAGGGACACAAATCAATAAGTAGCTGCTCTCAGGAAAAAGAAAAAGGGAAAAGAAAAAGGAGTCATACTCCTAAGCAGAAGTGAAAAATTCCTTCTATTTTGGAGTTTTACAGTGCTTTCCATCCCCACATTTCAATGTACTTCATAGATAAGAGGAAATACTATCATCTCCATCTTAATCTCTGGAAGGAACTGAGGCACACAGAAAGGAAATAACGATAAAGATCTTAACCACAACTCTATGCCAAAGCTAGACATCACTCAGGTACATTAGTGAGTCAGCAAGCAGGACAGGGTATTTTTAGTGCAAATTTGCCTTGCATATACTCTTGCAGAATACACACAAACTCGCCGCCATTTGGGTTAAAGTGGTTTCGTTCCTGAAGGAACCACAGCTGAACTCAGGCATCAGGGTGCAATGCAGAGTGCCCCACTTGCAGTGCAGATGACAGCTCCTCCAGTGGTTAGCACTCCACGCACTCACAGCACACACCTAGGGCTGGTGACTGGTGTGAACGTCACTGTTGGTGAAGACTTAGTGAGGACATGAGGGATGACAGAAAATCAAATCCTGGTCCTTCCATCTTCTTTATACCACACACATCAGTATTATAGACTACAGTTCCCACATTTCAGCTCCGTATATTGACTTATATTGATCCTTGACAGTATTTTTCCATCAGGACCTGCATTGTTTACAGGTGGCAGTTGCTTAGTTCTGTAAGTCTCTCACACGTAAGGGGAGTAATAGTTTGAGAGGAAGTCTTAAGTGCATTGAACTGTACATCATGTGTTACCCAGAGACATGGCCTCCACCACAGAAGGTAAAATGTGGAAAGTAGGATTCAACTGCCATCATTCTGGCAGTCTAAAAGTTGGACATCTAGCCTAAGCTAGTCATCTAGGCTTTGCCTTTAATTAACAGAGAAAATGAGGCACCTCCAGAGAGTGATTCACCTCATCCTAGAGTAGGCATCTAAGATAGATGGGCTCAATTTGGAAAAGCTTCTCTCCTGCTCCATGGGCTTCAGTGGAAGACCTCTGCCTAAGTTTTAGATGGCTGAAGCAAGGTAAGATGAAGTCTATGCAGACAGTTTATCTCAAATCAAAGATATCTAAAATCCACATTTCTCTGCTGTTTCTAGGCTATGGAGCTGCTGGATAGGCCCAAGAGCTGCACTGGTCACAGTGCAGAGGGAGGATATCCAGAGTACAAGCAGAATCAAGGGAAACCAACTGCTCCTCCAGTGACTAACGTGGTAGCTGTGCGTTAGGTGATGTGATTAAAGGCTAACCACAGAGAACACAAAGACCCAGCAAAGATCAGATAAACAACAACAGGCAGAGGAACCCTAGTAACCTGATCAGTGATAATGGAGCACATCATATTGACTAATCCTCTGACTATCAAAGGAGGACACTTGCCCCTATTGTGAAACCCACAAAGAGAAATAAATGAAAAACTCTCACAGGAATGCCAGGCGAGGGGTACAGTACTTACTATGGGATACAGAAGGAAGAAAATTCTGGGACTGTAGAAAAGGTATTATGGGATGCTTAGGTGAAGGACCAAAAGTACAAAGAGAAGTCAAGGTGGATTGGGGAGGTCAAGGTGGATTGGGGAGGAACAAGTGTGGGGAAAATAGAGGGAAAAGAAGATAAACGGGGCAGTCAGATACAAACAGACTGCTGGTCGGTACACTCACCTAGCTGAACCCTGCACTTCATCACAGCAAACTATCCTATATTCTTATTAAATCCTATTTCTTTCTTCTTTGTGGATGTGTGAATGCTAGTGAACTTCAAGACGGACAAGCTGGCTAGCAGGATAAGAGGTCTGAGTACCTGCAACCTGAGAGGTTTGCAGACCAAGGTGCCAGCAGCTGGACAGATTCAATATCTAAGACTAACTACCAGAGAGACCATAATGTGCATATATTTACCCCACAAGATTTCAGTGCTTATCAGCTGAAGAGAACTGGGTGGTTCATACTGTTCATATCTGTATGACCATTATATGTGTTTATGGGGGTGCCAGTAAAGACACTGCTCTCTGTGTTGATCTGTGCAGCCAATTGTGTGTATATTGTGTATTTTGTGTGTGTGTGTGCACATGCATATGTGAACATGTGCACCTATTGTGTGTAGTCACTGGACCTGGGGACAGGGAACCACAGCGGCCTTGTATCTATTGGGCTGGAAAAGGAGGAAGCCCCCTGGGTCCCGAGGACACCTGAATTCAGCCACCTTCTAACATTGTACTGAACTGCCACTGCTTTGAAGTCTTTTCTATGGTTGACAATTTTCACTGAAATTGTGGGGACATGTGCTTTGAATCATTTTCTGTACAGAAGAACTCATTTGCATTTGATCCCAGGAGCATCCCGTTGGTCCCACACACGCATACTGATCATTAGAAAACTCTGCCTTTGGGGTGGAGGTTCATCTGGCTTCATCTGGCATGAACTTGAAATGGAACTTCAGACTAGGATTAAATCCACAGATGCTTTTACCTCATTATCCTATCATATGTTAAGTTCTCTGAGCTCAAAAACTTAAAATGCACAGAATGAGAAAATGTGAGGTTTGCAGTTCTGATTCTGTTTGAGGAACAGCCATCTAACTAAGAACATTTGTAGAATACGTGCTAACACCATAATAAGGGCATGCCTGTGCTCTCTTGACGCTACTTCCTTTCATACGTTCAGAGCCAGTTTTTATAAATTTAGTGCATACAAATCCCTTCGGTGCACTGCTGCCAAGCTGGCTATGTGTTCATGCACAGATCCATTTTTCATGTACACACAGATTATTTGCATGCATATATTACATGCATGCAAGTGTATAATGCAGTTGTGTAGGACCAATTTAGAACAAAAGTCAGACTTGCAGTGGACTCCTCCAAAAAACACAAACACAAAAAACAAGCCAAAGAAAAAACTCCATCTAGTACATGGCACAACCTCCATCTGTCCAACGTGCTACAGAGCAATTGACTCTCCACATCTAGCACGGCCACAGGCTACTGCCCTCCTACAATCTTCAAACTGTTGTTATTTTAATTCCCTCAGATGATTCTCATTATAACCGGGCTGAGCACTGAGTTAAAAAGTCAGTGTATGAATCATATCATCAACTCAGTTGTCTGGAATCTTGCTTTTCCATGCATTTCCTCATTGCTACACAGTTCACCAGTGTAAAACATGTTGTAGCTGCATCAAATTTCCTTTTGCTCTTTTTAACCCTACAATTGCCTGTGAGCAGATACTTACTTACTGTTATCCAGCTTCCTAACCACTGATGATCTGTGCCTTCACTGCCTGCCTCACAGAAGTTGCAAAGAGTTACAAATATTTAACTTGAGGTTATTGCCCAAGGGGGATCTCTTTATCCAGCTTCTGGGATAAGGCCTCAGCACTGAGTGTCTGTGTTCTGCTCAAGAAGAAAAAAAGACGACTCTCAATTTAAGCTTAATTTAAGCCATGCCATTGCTCCACGCACCATCAGATCTCCTCCATCTTTCCACATGTGAAGGTGGCTCCACAGCACTGTATCTTTTGCCACAGCCATCCCCCGTGGGACCTCCTCCCACGCTGGAGCAGCAAGAGCTTTGGTTCCATGAGCTTTTAACCCTGCCAGGGGAAGGATGTATGCACAAGAGTGGCTCTGAGCACTAGTCCTGAGACAGGCTTCTGCTGCCTTACTTACAGACGTACACAGAGGACAAAAAACCAAACCTCCCAGTTATTAAGACTTACTATATATGTGACACCCTCCTTATTTCAACTGTTTATTTGAACTATGCTGTTGGCCTATAACGGCTATAGTACAGTCCAGCATGTTGTACAATGGCATCTTACAGTCCCGTGTGTTGTACATTCCCCTTCTACTATTTAAACATTGCACCATTGATATTTTCTACCTACCATCGCTCTACACAGTATTGTACTAGCTTTCCCCATGTCCCTAATCTGTCGAAGTCCATCTATTAGCCTCCATTCCTGAAAATTATACTTTGATTTCTTAGCAAAAGGAATATTTTTGACTGATTCTCTTCAGTGGAATGCATTTTTCCAGTTACAGAATCCAAAATACATCTTGCAATCTTTCCCTTTGAAGCCAGTAGTATTCCCAAGGTACAAGATTAGAGCAGCTTTTATAATTTCAGGGTGGGCAGTATGGAAATGGTTTCTCCTTGGTTTGTTTTTAATCTTATAAAAATCTGTAATCATGTTTTCAGAGTAGTGCTCCCCCTTTTCCATTATAACCTTGTATTAACTGCTGGTAATCAATTTGTACATCCAGAGACTGAGTTTCAGCCTGTAGCAACTATTTTAAGAACTGGTATATTTGAATTCCTGTATTGTGGAAACAACACTAACCCTAGCTTGAAGTTATGGGATATTGTATGAATATTTCGTGATCACACAGACAGAAGTACTTATATGTTTATCAAACAACTGATTTAAAAATCACCGTTCCAACAGGATATATGAATTCAGCAGCGCCACTAAACACTTTCATTTCTACCTTAATCTTTAAGAGGATTCTGCTAAATAGATTAATCATTCATGGACAGAGAAAAAAATTTAAAAGCTTGGCAGGAAAAACGGTCAGCCTCACGTGCTTTCATTTTCCAGTGTCAACTGTGACTTTGGGAAGCAGAAGAGGGCATACAACTTGGGCTGCTTTTGATCACCATCTAGTGCATGAATTAAGGAACTGCACAAATTTGAGGAGTGACTTCCCGATTTAAAGTTAAGCAGCAGTAGGATTAACAGTTCTTTTCATCATTTTCAGAAGACCTCGGATAGGCTTAGTGAACTTGAAAAAGCGGGAATTTCCCGATGTCCCTAGCTACCTGATGAAAGCCAGATGTTTCATAATGACACCGTTTTCTAGTAGTGCTGTGACTGTGATGGTCTAGGGATATAAAGAAAGCAAGACCTGCATAGTGAAGTAGTATCTTTTTCAGGCCAAATTACACAGTGAGAAAAAGCAACATGGTTTCAGGCAAGGAGTCCTTTCATCAAGTCTCTGTGTCATTTCCAGGTGTCCAAATGTTACATTCATTTCATTGTTGTCTGACTTTTTGTCAAGATGGTCAGAAATACTATTTGCAAAATTTTTCACTTACAAAAATGGATTGTGTGTTTTAACAAAAACTCACATTCTGATTGTGCTTCAACATCGATCCATGCAATGGGGACTTCAAGGCCAGTAAATCAGTAAGACAACTCGACAAAGGAAGACCACCAATACCATTGGGGATGAAAGTCCCTGGCAGCTTTAGGTTTTGATCATTGCAGGTGATGCAGGATAACTTGTACAATGCTTTCCAACAGCACTGGCCAAGCAAGTAGCCTTGCCTTTCAGAAAGCATGCTGTAACTCAACACACAGGAACTCAAATGTCTTCACACTGAGGAACTTAAAAAGGCTAAAACAAAACAGAAAACAAATCTTTACTGAAACAGGGTCATACCTTCAATATTAAATAATAATAGTGTAAATTTTCATCAAAGATTAGCAGGAGGAATTTCAGGAGGTTACAGAAGACACACTCGGAAGAAGCCTTTGCTGGTAGACAGCAGAAGAGCCTTCTGTTTAAATGGAAAAATACTACTTCTCCCATCAATAAAGGCAGGCACTCCTGCTAATCCTTGTGAGGCCAGGTCAAGGAGCAAGCAAAGATACTTTAGCACCATCACTTACCAGTGGCCTATAGTCACTGTTACACAATATCTACCCATGCTAAAATCCACACAGAGCAACTAGCCAGAAGGGATGTCTTTAGGTATCCCTTCATGTCTGAAGTTCAGACCATATCAGCTGAATTGTCACTCAGGCGGAAAAAGAAAAAACAAAAACAAAACCAAACCAAAACAAAACAAAACAAAAACCACCACCAAAACCCAACACAACTGCTGTTAAAACTGTATACTAAATCCTCAAACATTACTGGATTCAGACCCCATACAGGACACTCAAATGCCTAGGAAAGAGAGAACTGTAAAAATCTTTACAAGCACTGTTTCATATTTTATTAGACATTGACCTCTCAGTGATAATTATTCAAAATATCTTATTCAAAATAACTTTATAGTCTAAGCTTGTAAGTGATACATAATTTTTATACAAAGGATTAAAAAAAAAAAAAAGCTAGTGCTGCCTGGAAAGTAGGAGATAATTCATGCTTGCTATAGTTTATTCTTTAACAGCTCATGCCTTCAAAACAGAGCTGGCAGTATTACTGAGGAAATTATGTTGATTTAAGAACTGGAAGAAATTTCCTCCCCTCCTCAAACATAGTTTTTTTCCTGACTACACCAAATAGACATTAACAGGGTGTGCACTAATTACCAGTTCCAACACATTACTGTTGTTCTGGTGCCCCCCAATGGTCACCTGGCTTTACTACTAGCTACGGCTTAAAAACCTCTTGGAAAAAACTATGTTCCAGGTGTAATCCCCAAATGCACGAGTAGCTCTTCATCCGGCTGGACCAGAGTTCTGAACCCTGACACAGCTACCGGCACTGCAGATTTCCCGTACGTGGTTTCCAGAGTTGGACAAGTAGGGCAGGTCCTACAGCCAAGTACTAACCACCATCCCTAACCACTTTCAGCAGAGCGCTTTGGCAGATTCAGCAGTGAGTCCTCCAGGTCAACACAACTACCTGATAGCTACTGTTGATTGTGAAAATTAACCTGATTCACAAGCACAGATGCTACATCCAGGGTCTCTGTAGAAAACTGCATTATATTAATTGAACTGAGGCATCATTCAAGCAGCTAAGACACATGGATACCCAGCACTGGCTGTGCCTTCCCCTCCCTTCCCCAGTCGCTGCACCCCATTACCACACACACTGACCTAGCATGTCCAGACAGTCCCCATCTCATACAACAATCAGTTTTGCACAGCAATGCATCCTGTCCCAACTCACCAGCAGGGGTAGCGCGGACCCAGTATGATACATCTTCATTTCCAACTATATCGTGGCACAGAGAAATTAATCATTGGTCTATAAATCAGCACTTCCCTCTGTGAACTGATCACAACCTGACTATACTTGCTGCAGCCAAAGGAAAAGGATGGTCCCAATCACAAAGGGTGTTTCAAAAGACTTAATTTCCAAAAAACTTCAGGTGGAAAATACAGATGAAAGCTTAAAGCTCTTTAAGAAGAGATTAGATGGCCAAAAGCTGCGATCCTTCAATCAAGAAAGACGACAGCTTTATCTGAAAGCCCATCCTGGTTTATTGGCAAAGCAAAGATAGCAAAGCAATATTTAACAAGTTGAAAGGGGGAAACGGATCAGATAGCAATCAATACAAATGTGACATGAAGAAAATTTATCAGAAGGAAAAGAAATCCTTGATTGACAAGACTAAGGAAAGAAGAAACACTTTAGTATGTACATTAGGGACGAGTGAAGCCCTGCCTATGGTTAATCATTAAAAACGCTGGCAAGGCAGAATTGTTCAATAAGCTCTCAATTTCTGCATGGAGGAATTCCTGCCACAAATCTGATGAACTTTTCGAGCCATCAGCAGCTATTGGGATGTTAAAGATCTACTGAGGGCAAACTTTTAGATCTACAGGCCTGGATGGCTTGTACCCAAGATTTAAAAAGGCTCACTGAATCTTTGGATAATTTTGGGGATACCATGGAAATTTCAGAAAACAAGCACCAGTATTAGAAGTGGTAAGGAGATGGACCTAGTGAAATAAGGATGCTTAAGCCAATATGAACATAAAGTTAAAAAAAAGCAACACTTGTTCTGGATTTAATTTATAATGAATTAAAGGGTAAGTGTATATATAGCCATTTTAAAATTGATAGAAACAGATTTAAAATTTAGTCTTCTGTATTCAGTTACATTTATATCTTTGCCAAACACCATTTTTTTGGGTCAGCCTGCCTTCATTATTTTGCTGATATTACAAGTTTTCTTGATGATTTACTTGCACTTAGAACATTAATAAGAAAGCCTTACACAAGCCATTTAGATGAAAAATAGCAGGAACAATTCACACAGCACCAGCACAAAAAAGTTAGGACCACACAATAGCAATAAAGTAAAACTAAGCAAGATCTGAATAACTAGCATATCTCCACATGTAGTAAATAGGGCGTCAATCAAAAGTTGCTGCTAGTGAGGCTCCACAGAGATCAGGATTAGCCTTGACGCTAATCCCCATTGTTGGTTTTCTGGAAGTCAATAAATGACAGCTGATACCATTTGCAAGTGAGAGACTCACAAAGGGAGAAAACAGAGGAAGACAGACCTGGAGTGCTCAAAGCCACTCCAGCAATGGCTTTTTAATACAGCCCAAAGGTAAGTTGTGCATGTAAGAAAAAAAACCACAGACAGCTCAGAATGGATGACTAACCTAAAAACAGTGACTCTGAAAAGACTGTAACAGTCAACAATAAAACAAAATTCATATGAGCTTCCCAGTCATATATCAGAAACCAAGAATCCTTCCTGGCAAGAAACTGAGTTCTCTGCAATTCTTTTCACTCTACATCACAGCCAAAATCAGCTTTAAAAAGTTCTGTCAAGAGACAGGCTACAAAGTTTTGTAATTAGGTCATTTATGTGGATGCTTTAAAACAGTCAGGGCTTCTCTTAAACACAGATCCCCAGATCCTAGGACCACTGGTTAATCTGGGATGTCAGACTGTTTTCCATGGGCCAATGGGAAAAAAACCCCAAGATGTCTTGACAATTTCTTTTGTTCTTGAAATAGTCATTTATACACACAAGAGAAGTTTCCATTTCAGCATTCGTCATGACAATATACAGATTTTACAAAGCCTCATCAGCTTGAGCTCCCAAAGAAATACAGTAGAAGAAAAAAGTTAACATGATCCATGATTTTATAAACAAGCGCACAGGCTTTAAGGAGGCAATTTTATCTCCACATGCAGTAGTGGAAACTCAGGTGCTGGAAACAATGCAGAGTTCAGATGTTCTTTTGGTTTTTGTTTTTTGTTTTTGTTTTTGTTTTTGTTTTCTTTTGTGGGTTGTTTTTTTTTTTTTTTTTTTAAACAATAATGAAAAACTGGAAGGATGCTGATGACAGCCACAGAAATGATTCAATGGCTAATGAAGACTTAAATATGTGAATATATTTAGTTTATAAATAAAAGAATGAGAGGTGACTTGATGATAGCTTATGAGCATGTGAAAAGGGAAAAATAGAGAAGGCTATTTTAGTGTGGAAAGGTATTTTTTCACCACCTTTTTTCCTCCCTTCTCAATCAATCTCCTTTCATACAGGAAGGTTAATTAGCCATTGAAAGAAGGTGCCAAGGAAAATGGTAGTTTTACCATTCCTTGATATTTTCCAGTCAAGAATAGATGCCTTTCTGGAAGATGTGCCTATACAAAAGTCACTGGGCTACCCAGAGAAAAGTCCCCAAAATACAGAGGTGGCCAGGTAGTTCCTTCCGTCCTTAAGTTCTTTTTGATCATAGGCTTCAGTTTTATGGCTGGATGCAAATCAGCTGCCAACATGTAAATTAGTTTATTCATTTATTTTTATAAGTCACATGCAGCAACCTAAAGCTTGTTAAACAACGGCCAATACATTCCTCTCTGGCAGGCACAATTCAGTTTAAGTGTATTTTCAAGGGAAAAAGGTAAAGCCAGCTGGTGCCTTCCCACAGATCTCTGGACTGACTGCAGCTGGCTCATCTGGTCTGCCCAAAAGAGGGAAAGGGGAGAGGAATTGCATCCCCTGTCCAGACGCATCTCTCCCAGCACACATGGTCTGTTCAGAGAGTAAGAGCACAAACACTGTACTGGTAAAGAGCTGCTGCTGCAGGAAGCAGCAGGGAAGGGCAGAGAAAGAGGGGAATGGCAGGGAAAGTACAACAGCTTCATTGCTCTTCTTTGGCAGAAAGCATGCTTTCCTCTGTTGTACTTTCACTCCTATTCCAGTGCCCCAAAAAAATGCATCTTCTGGACTACCAGGAACAAAGTAAGGACACTTCCATGCACTACCGCTCTTCCACAAAATCTATATAAGCTGTCCAACATAAGCAGAAGTGTAAAGCTATAAATGTTTCATTCATACCCTAAAACAGCCGCTAAACAATTTTTTCATCAGACATTTGCAACCCAGGTATGTTTGTCATTCTTTTCTAGAAACGTTGCATATGCCCTAATGCCCATGTCCTTTGCAACTCCGCATGAAATGGGAGTTCCCCACTTACACCTGATATAATAAATACCACGAAATATTTCCCCAGACAGGCTAAACCAGTGTTGAAATTTTCACCCATGTTTCAGACTACAGTGGAAGTTTACCTTTCCTCTGAGGTAAAATAAAGGCTTATACTGTTAAGCAGCTTCTGTTTTCTAGCTGATAAGGCAGAAAGATATGTTATCTTGTTTTTCATCAAATACATAGTAACTCATGCTGTAGGGGTCCATTAATTAAGGGTGAAACTCAAAGATTTTATCTTCCTTCTGTCCAATTCCCTATAAAATGACCAAAAAAAAAAAATCACTGTGCTATTTATCTTGTAATCACTATTATTGCACACAGCCAATTCATTGCTGTTATTTATTAAACGTGCCAAAACCAACAGAATGCTAGAGAACACTTGGTTCATTCAGAAACCACAGCAGGTACCAGCTGGCAGGGCAGAACGGTCATGATGCCACCAGAAAGATTTGTAACTAGAAGGAAACTTTATTGTGTAGCGTAGAAAGGGTTCATTTGAAAGGCCACTACCAACAGACCACACTAGCGCTCATTATTCATTCATGAGATTGTAATTTAGCCCACCTGCAATTTCTGATACTCAAATACCTTCATACAATATTTAAAGCATTCAGAGAAGCTCCTGTTACCACACCTTTGCAGAGGGAGAGGCTGCAATTAAAAAGGTGCCAACCAAGAAGTGGTGGCTTCCATTCCACATTGCAGTTTTGCTGTGTGCAAAAGCAAGAAAAATCATGCACTAACAATTAAACAACTGCTGAAAATAATTTTTGTTTGGCCACATTCTTTGCTTTCACTCTCAATGAAATTCATCCTATGCAAAGGGCCAACAGGAGAGGCACACGTTACTTTTATCCTACATATACCTTTCAGCACTGAAATATCAGGTATTAGCAAGGTTAAGGAACGTATATAACCATCACATCTCAAACCAGAGGCTCTGCTGGGCAATCACCTCATCAATCCCTAGTGCACCCTAAAATGTTCACTGCAAGTGTTCACCTAAAAATCATCTGTTATTCCCTCATTTGTATTCCTCAGTCATCAACCCCGTTCAGTTCAAACTCCCACTGTATATCAGAAAAGACAAAACTCCTGATCCTCTGAACCGCATACCAAAATCCTCACAGGGATGGGGAGCCACAGCTTGGACAGCTGCTGGAAGGGCAGCTCTAGGAGCAGCTTACAGGCACAAGGTGAAACAATGTGGTGAAACAATGATGGTCCTCAAGAAGCACCATCGCCCACCACGGGATAGGACTGATCTGGGCTGCACGGCTGCCTGGCTACCTCTAACCCCAAGGGCTCCGAGTCAGCCAGCATGCCCCACACCAGCCCGGTTCTGCTACAATCACACGATACAGCCCTGGTACAGGAGCCCCATGATCACAACTCAAGAAAGGCCCAAGGGCCTCAGTTTGGCCAGGCTTCCTACAGATTCATTCCAAGTTTTTCTTCTGTCAGTAGGATGCTGCAAAAGTCAGCCTTCCTTCCACTTTCTTCACATAGGAATAGAATGTATCCCCTGTGCAAACCACAGAGCACCAAGTCCTTCAGTGACTGCTGTTTTCCTGAGACAAGACTAAACATCCTCCCCATACACACACAATACCACCTGCGCAGCCCCAGGGTTGCAAATTATTGCGTTCTCATCACCAAGGGACCAGTTACGATCCTTCAGAGAGCCCCCAGGGCTTCTCATATGAAAGAAGTAAATTCAGAGCTGGCATGCAGACCAGCTTCACAGACCCAGAGAGCGTGCTCAGTGCCCCTGCGGGACCATTCTGCAGACACCCAGCACAGAGAGGAGAGCGCCACGAGTCGAGCATGCTGGAGACACTCTGAAATGCTAATACCTCTGAATGACTGTTTTTCTTGTTTCACAGAAAATTAGGAGGTGGAAGGGGAAGAAAAAGGAGTTCATTATTTCCCAAAACACCACACAAAATCATTTAAGTCAGTGCATTAAAATATGGTTACCGTTTGTTACAAAAAGAAAAGATGATGGGCGGAGGAGACGGCTCTTATTCAGGTAAAAACTGAGCACAGAATGAAGCTTCCAGCGACCTCAAGACTCCAGTACTTAGACATTCCCGGGATGCTTCAATTATTGAGTTCCCCTGTGATGTATATTGGGTTTCATTTTGATCCACAGGCTATTAAACATGATCTATGACACTTTCAGAAAAGCTGTAGTTTGGAGTTCAGCCTGTAACTCAAACTTTTTTTTCTTCCATCATTGGTTATTAATGTGCATATGGCACTGAGAGAGCATAATGAAGAGGTGCACAGATATGCAAGAGCACAGTGCTGCTTTCTAAGAACATAGTCAATAGGGTCAACCAGAACTAAATTAACTGTGTCTTCAAACTCTGCTTTCTTATTAAAAGCAGTTCTCTTCACAGGCAGGCACAAAAGGCCATTTAAAATATTAGTCAATATGTTCTAACTCCAAAATGAAGCAAAGCAAAGGAAGTGTAATTAGTCCTATTTAAGCAGAGGAAAGTATATGCTGTTTGGGCAAACAAGTACTACGTGGTCAGGAATCTGGAAACACTAGCTGAAACCAACAAAATACATCAGGAGTATAGCAATTTGCCATAGCTCAGAATGGAAAATATTTGACTGTAAATAGGCTAAGAATGCATACTGTATTTTTGTCAAAGAATAAACCATAGATTTAGAGACCATCATTTCTTAGAAAGTGTATATTTGTGAGGGATAAGGTTGTGTTTGCTTTTGTAGGGTTGTTTGGTTTTGGTTTTTTTTTTTCCTAAAAGTAGCCAAAGACAATTAAGATAGCAAAAATGTTGACCATGTTTAAAAGAAACTGGGACATGCAGACAATAGAGGCTGGAGAAATGGGCTGACAAGAACCTCATGAAGTTCAAAGGGAAATGCCAAATCCTGCACCTGGGGACAAACAACCCCCTGCACCAATAAATGCTTGGGGCCATCCAGCTGGAAAGCAGCTTGGCAGAAAAGGACATAGGGGCCCTGATGGACACCAAGTTGAACATGAGCCAGCAATGTGTCCTTGCCACAAAGAAGGCTAGTGTAGCCTGGGCTGCACTAGGCAAAGCACTGCCAGCAGGTCAAGGGAGGTGATCCTTCCCCTCTACTCGGCACTGGTGAGGCCACACCTGGAGTACTGTGTCCAGTCCTGGGCTCCCCAGTACAAGAGAGACGTGGGCCTACTGGAGAGAGTCCAATGAAGGGCCATGAAAACTATTAAGGGACTGGAGCATCTCTCCTATRAGGAAAGGCTGAGAGAGTTGGGACGGTTCAGCCTAGAGAAGAGAAGGCTTGGGGGGGATCTWATCAATGYATATAAATACCTGAAGGGARGGTGCAAAGATGACAGACCCAGGCTCTTTCCAGTGGTGCCCAATGACAGGACCAGAGCCAATAGGCACAAACTGAAACACAGGAGGTTCCCTCTGAACATCAGGAAACACTTTTTCACTGTGAGCGTGACCAAGCACTGGCACAGGTTGCCCAGGGAGGTTGTGGAGTCTCCACCCTTGAAGATACTCAAAAGCCGCCTGGACATGGTCCTGGGCAACCAACTCTAGGTGTCCCTGCTTGAGCAGGGGGCTTTGACAAGATGACCTCCAGAGGTCCCTTCCAGCCTCAACTGTTCTGTGATTCTTTTAACAAGTTTTTCTAAGAATCTAGTTACTTCAGTAATACTATGCCTTATTCCATCCTCTCCCTTTTCAAGAATAATTTTCTTTTACATGATCCCAATATGTAAATACATAATCATATACATGTGTATGCATGAGCACACGCACACATTTATATTCAAAAAGTGCACATGAACAATTCTGAAAAGTCTTACAGTATTGCATTACAAAATAGATAATTTTTCATTTCTATAGTAGTAATGAACAAAAATGCAACACTGTTCTGTGCGGCAACATGACTCCAAGTAAAAAGTTATCTTTAACTTTTATGTAAGCTTATGTTTATTATGCTATTTGGAAATGATGAGAGGTACAAATAAGGATGACATGTTTAAGTACTCCTAATGCAAAAATCAGATGATAGAAACTCTTACATCCATGCCTTTTTTTCCTTATTTTCTTTATCTGTAAAATATTGATAATTCATCATTAATTTACCTGTCTTTCAAATATGTAACAAGGGTTAACTAGTGGGACAGATTCAATGTAAATTCCCGTTGGCTTCCTATACTCTGAAAATAGTTTAATGCTTGCTTTTAAAAAATGTCATAGAGTTGACTTAGTTTTCAGATTAGCTGGTTTTGCCTATTAGCATAAGGACAGGCTAATAATAACAACAGAAAATGTTAAATTATTCTTTGTTCCTGTGTTCACAGCAACTATCATTATTCTTCTTTTCTACCTTGGTCATTCATAGCAGGATACACCATTCCAATGCTTCAGTTTTACCCTAGTATAACCCTATCTCCAAATTAGGAGCACTTAGATATCTTACCTTTTCAAGTCTTGACAAACACAGAGAGAATGATTTTCTGAGGTATGTCACCAACTGCCTACTTAATTTACGTGAACTGTGCCGCTTCCACTTAATCCCCCAAAAAATTCACTTCTCTGGAAAAGAAATGGGGTTTAGTTTTACCCTCTCAGTCCTTCTACAATCTGTGAGACTTGTAACAATGGATGCAAAACCGTCCACTGCTCTGGGTAACATGCTGCACCTATTTGAAAGCTATACAAATTAAATAGTACTGTCTTTGTTCACACAGAAATAGCAAGAAGCGATTATGCAGTGCTTAAGCACCCTTTAGTCAATTGAATCTGTGGCAATAAAGCAGAAAATGCAGTCCCACTGAATCCCCGTGGCCTTTGTTTCTGTGATCTTTCAGTTAGAAAATAAGGCTTTTTAGATGCTTCCTATATGTAAACAGAAAGATTTATTGTGTGTGAAGCTTTTAACAATGCAAAGGTTAGAAATCTGGTTGTTTGTTTTCTATATCTGAACTGAAAGCTAGAATGACCCTCAGGTTTTAGCAAGGCAGTATGCAAAATTTTTAAGACATTGGACAAGGGGAACCTATGCTTCCGCTGTAAGAAGGGAGTACATCTAAACAAAACATACCCCACTATTGTAGGTGATTCACTTGGGTCCTGAAAGAACAGTCACGTTAACTAAATGGTCTTAGTAAGATAGTTTTTAACCTGAATTAAGTATCATACTTACATGTGGCCATACTGCTCCTAGTACCTGAGCTGGCTAAGGTACCTTCACAGAGCATTACATACGGTGATGAAAATACTTCTTGCATTGATCTCCCTGGAAGGTTGGGTCCTTTACTTTGAATCTGTCAGTCTCTCATAATTTTATTTCCTCACAATATTTTTCTCCACTTTGTCTATCCCCCCCCAGTTTCATTTCATGCCATTATGTGTATTACCACATGGAGAAATGATTGGACCCTCCATTATCCTTAAAAGGATTTCAAGCAAGAAACAACTAGTGTGAAACCTATTTCATCTCTGGAGACCTGAGCAATCTTGCTCTGCAGGTGGCTCAGGGAAGATGAAATCCTTGTTCAGCCTGAATGCTGAAGCTGCAGCAGACTCCCTCCCCACAGCTTCGATTGTTTCTGTAGGCTGAGCGCTAGGGATCAATAGACCTCAGTCCCTAGTGGGCCTTGAACATGCACAGCTCAATGTTAAGTCTCTGACAAAAGTTGCCCTGCACTCTCGTGTAGTAAACCATACAGCAGCAAAGCCATTTGGGTTTCTTCTTTGTTCTGAGAATTGAGGGGTAGTTTTAGCAGCTGTGCAACAGTGCTCTTACAATAGAGATGTTTTGCTGCCAGATGTGTTATTATTGATGGATGGGATGTAAATATCATCAGTTCAAGATATCACTTGATATTACAAGTCTGGGAAGGGACTGAAGGTTAGAACAAAAATAGTCAACTATCCAAAGGACAGAACTTAGATAGTTAAAATGAAGTGGAAGGTAATTTAGTGATGTTGATTCTTGCCTATTTGCCTCAATTGAAACAGTACCACTGACCTAAAAAAAGTAAAGATTTCTGCATKAATAGGACTGCTTTTAACTGGAGCCCAGCTGGTACTACCCACTCCTGAAAAGCCAGTCTGGAAGAGGGGCAAAGCAGAGAGCTAGAACAGAAATCTCTACAATTGCCGTATCATGAATTACTAAAATATTACTTAGGACTATTATAGAAAGCATGGGCTGGAAGCAGTTCACATCTTTGCCTTGTCTCATTACATCTACTGCAGGTTACAATATAGTCATACAAATATACATCCTTTCTATTCACATACACACGTCTGATATGCCAGTCATCCCATGAAAGAGCAAGCATGAGATCAGGTCAGTCTCACAAACCATTGTATGTGGTTGAAAGTTAAGCAGGTGTACAACCCCACCAGTGTAAAATATATACTGAAAYGTTGCTAGCACCTGGCTCTAATGCTAAGGTGAGATGGACACCATCAATGTAAAATGCATTGATCCCTACTTCTCCTGATGGAGACTTTAACAGTGAATTTGGCCCCTTAGTCTAGCACTATTACTTCAATACTCATGCAAGAATAAATATAACAGAGAACAAAGCTATAAATTCCAGTTATGTGCAGATTTGCAGTCAAAACCCAAAGTATTCTATTTTGAATTAACAATTTTTTTAAAAAGGCATGTTATTTTTGTGTTCTTACAACTCAAATCTATGGAGGAGACATTTAAAACAGTCATGCTAAGTATCTTTTTTAGTTAACAGCTACAGACACTTTTGTACTGATGAGTTATATAAAACCGCAGGAAAAAAAACAAACATATTAAAAGGGAAAGTGTGCAAATCCCTCATTAACAAGGTACTGAAACACTGCTATAATTTTCCTCTGCTATTATATTCCACTGTACTGTTCCTTCTCATTTATCAGAGCTCAGATCTCTCTTCTTAACAATAACAATCATTTATATGCAGCTAAACTACAAAGATTTTATTCATCTGCTGCTGTATATTATGTACCATTAGTTGCAAAATAAGAGATGTTGTTACTTTAACAAGTGACTGCTGATTTTATTATTAAATTTCTGATCACCATCCTCTGCCGAGGAATGGTCACACTACAACGTAAGTCCTGGTTGTTATTGTATTACTCATTTTGAGGTTTCAGTGCTTATTGTGCCTCTTTCCCCTAAGGTCCTTGCCTGCAGCCCTGCCTCCACTGAGCCTCCTGCTCTCACCTCTCCAAGAATGCTGCATTTCTGCCCCTCTTGAACACAATACTGAGAATTCAGCTGGGCCCATTGAATTAGGAGGAGATTTTGCAGCTCTTCCCTCCAGGAGCCTGTAAAATAGAGGCCTAAAACAGCACACAGCATGCTGAGGATTTAGTGTTGGGTTCTTCTTACTTGTGGTTATGAACTAAAGCAGCTGAGGTAGGATCCTGGCATCCCTAAGGTTCCCCTCCTGAATAATGAAGACCGACAAGTCTTTCCCAAGGGTGCTTCTGACTTTAGGTTGCCTAAGTCATGATCTGGGAGTTCCCCTTCTCCTTCTCAAAGATGGAGGGAAACTATGACAACTTCTCAAGCAGCTTGCTTGGGTAACTGCCTCAAGTTGTATAGGATGAATCTGGAGCTTCTGTTGACCCCGAGGATTTCCCTGACAAACCAAATTTCTTCAGGCAACCCCTTTGGAAGTCCCCATCCGATTTGCTGAAATGACAATCCATCCTCCTGGAAGGTCTTTCTTTTAGACCTGCCAAAGCAATCTCTTCCACTTGTAGATTTTTGTTTCTTGAAGTCCACAAAGGATTTGTAAGTTGCTTTCAGAAAGCAAAGGGGTTAAGGGATGGCACCATCTCTTAACAATCCTCACGTGTTGGCAAAAAAAACCCCAGAACTTGACCCACTCTTTTTCTTTCTGTTCTTTTCCAAACACATTTCTACACGATTACATTATTTCAATGCAACAAGAAAGCACATGGGGTCAGAAACAATTGGATCAACATACAGTATTCACAAATGACCGATGAGCAGCTCATCTGTCAGTCACAATGGTTTAGCCAATCTAACTCCCATATACTTCTGTGTAAATCTTACCATTGATTTTCCTGTCATTTGATGTGGCCCTCCACAGAAACTCATGTCAAACAGACCTAGATGCTAGAGTCAGTAGGCTACTTGTTACCACAAAAATTACTCGTGTAAGCAAATTTCACAGAAATGGCTCTCTACCATTACTCTTCAAACACGCACATTAAAATACTGTTTAATTGTTTTCCCGTTCAAGTGTAAGAAAAACTCAAAATATAGTACACAAGGATGCCAGGCATTCAAGTAACAACGTTTTGCACACAAATCCCAAGTGGAAATACACTTGCAGTGACATGTTGGGGACCTTTCTTGTGCATAAACCTGGGCTCGCTGCATTTAATGTTGTGGTTATAATCTATGTCATTTTTCTCTTATTCTTCCAAAATATACAGGGCAAACATTATTAATATAACCAATTGGAGGTCTTGTTTTCCCTTCCCATTCAAACCTCATACCGTAGTCAATAGTTATTTTGAATACATAAAGAACACTGAATCAGGTCCTTGATTAGTGTTTGATTTATACACAAAGACCACAAGATTCAGAGGTTGCCAAGGCAACACCACTTCAACCTCCTTACATTTCTGCTTTGATATGAAACCTCTCATTATATAAATGTATCACAACAGCAGTCAGCATGACAGGCTATTTTACAAATACGCATTCAGATAGCAGTCAGCTATATTCTTCTCTTAAGTGGGGAGGGAAGGCAGGAATAAGGTTACCTTTTACTAAGGGAGAGAGGGGAGGGGCAAAAATGATATTCCAAGCTATATAGGCTTTATTATGAAATTGTATCCTGACCCTTCTAAACAGCCAATAAATTTTGTATTATTTGGCCAAAAATCCACAAAAGGGCAGGAAGCAAACAAAACAAAACAAAAAACCCCAAACACACCACACAAGTAGAGTTTGAGACTGAGATGCTAGAATTTTGAGTAATTGGAACTAGCAACTGTGTATAAAAGCTTTACTGAACCATTGGAAATCTGATACTCCAGCATATGTTGTTTAGAACTACAGAGCAGGCAAAGTTTAGTAAAGCATAAAAGACCTACCAGGAACCTACTGACACTTTTTTAACCCCAATTTTGAGGTCTGAAGTGGTACTTAGCAATATACCACTAGCCTTCTTGACTGAGCAGTATTCAATATGCAGTAGTCTACCTGCAGTTACGCTCCAGGATCCTTCGGCAAAGCCAGGCTCCCGCAGGAGGAGGGCTCTGTTAAAGATGGTTACTTCTGTGTCTCCTCCTTAGTCCTCTAGACCACACTGAGTTTGAGCAGACTACAAGCTAATCCAGAATGCATGAGGCACAGCTGACTGGCTGGGTTAGCAACAGAATGGCAATAGTTCCAGATGCATCCCTCCAAACCCTTCCCTCTGCCCTAGCACCCTCTGTGCTGCCAGGAGGCTTTCCAGAGACAGTATTACTAACAATCAGCTAATTCTGCATCATCTGGAGACACTCCAGCATGCGCTGAGAAAGCTGACCTTTGATTTTCTAAAGAGAAGATTGTTACAAGTAAGAATATGCATGGATATTTGTAGTTATGGAAAAAATATGAAAACTGGAATGGTCTGGGCTTAAATTTTTTACTTCTCCCCTCATTTCCATTTCTGGCTTTTAATCTCCAGTTACACTTTTCTCACTGTGACTCTGTGACACACTGACCATCCTCAGCAGTAAAAGTAAATCTTACAGTGTGTCGTAAGAGGAAGAGGAGCAAAAATACCACTAGGGGGCACATACCGTACTAGCAAAGCAATTGTTCCTTCATCCCGTCAATGATGTCAGTTCCCGGTCAGAGATAACTGCCCCCAGTTTGCAATGACAAAATAACACCACTTACAAATATTTCTGGTTGAATGTAACAGCAGTTCCCCAATTACCACAAAGTGCCCATTGGTATGGTTTCTACAAGAAGAAATCCCTCTTCACTTACTTGTGAAGAATGTCACTGGAAAACACCTTACATCGCAGGTTCCTTTATGGGTTATGCCATCTGTTATGCGCTCAGCGTACTGCAAAATGTTCAGGGCATGGACTATCTTGGACCACCCAACTGCATCCAAAGCCTTGCTGTACTGTATATAGAACCAGTTTCACTACACAGCCAAATCCTGCTCTAATCCCAAAAGATGAAAGCCTTGTAAGACTGTGGATGTGCACAGAATTCCCAGTTTCACTGGGTAATGGAGTAATGTACCATTTATGCTGTTCTTTACTTCCCCAGCACCATGTTGTTTCTCATTCCCTAAAGTATTCAGGTGATGAGTCAAATGACCAGTTAGTGACTGACCCAAATCCTTCAGGCCACTCTTTCCTATCACCTTTCTGTTTTGCGTGTTGGAGACTCTGAAGAGGGTAAATTTTATACCTGAAGTCCAAGGCCCCAGAACTTAAAATAAACAAACAGCGTACCACAGAAAAAAAAACAAAAAAAAAGCAAGTTTCCAAGAGACACAGTTTATGTAGGATGGCTAGAAGACTAACATCAGAATCTGGTATCACGCTGCGATCCAGTCAGCCCTGACACATTTCCACATAAAGTGGGCCATGGAAGCTGGAGAAAAGCCAGTACAGCAGAAAACCTTCAGGGTTATTTTGCTATGCAAATTCTTCATGAAGCTGAGGACTTGAGATCAGAGCTTATTTCCTTATCAACTTTCACCAGCACTAAAACTCACATAACTAACCTTAGAAGACAGCATGTTACTCTGAACAATATTGCTGAACAAGCAGTTGAATAAAACCAATTACTTGCTCAAGGGATTTTTAAAACATACATTTCCTTAATTATTGTCAGATATGCAGGTCAACAAAAAGGAAGATTGATTTCTAGATAAACAGAATAACTGTGATGTTAAAGTGTTGTGTGGAAAGACAAACTGTGAATTAAAACATTGTAATGCTCATTTTAGTGAAATGATGGGAATATTCAGGAAGCGATTGCAGTCAAGAAACTGTACACGTCCCCATCTGCCCATCAATGGCATAATGCAACAACCTTTCCCGTCTTCATCTTCTTATCACTTACACTTTGCTGATCAGGATGCATTCCTTCTCGCCCAGCCATATATTTGTACTGATTAATGTAATACTAATATAATGACTATGCTGTTTCCATCAGCAATGTTAAAACAAATTGACATTAGCTGGAAAAGTCAAGTCAGCCTTATTTTTTTGTGACCCAGTGCTGTCATCTCATCTGTTCACTGATACATGTTGTGCCCCAAACTGGCCTTCAGCATCCAAAAAGGAAAGTAACCCCAGACCTGTCCCTGTAGAAAATCAAGGAGGTGAAATAACATGTTTTAGTTGTGTAACAGGCTCATTTCTGTAACGTCGAAGAACTTCCCAGCAGCACCTAAAGCAACGCAACTAACAATCATCATTTGTTGTTTCCTCTTCCCGTCCCCCAGGAGAGAAATTTGTCCCATTCAGTGCCTTGCTTTGCTAGGGAGTTTTGATCTGTTTTGTGCTAGATTTTCTTTCGGGCTTATGTGGCAAGGAGGGAAAATAGGTTGTTTTAGGATTTTGGTTTTCTTAGTGCTTCATCAGAGGAGGCATAAGAATCAAGAAAATGTCACCTTGCCCATGAAAAGAGTGGTTGAGATCTGCAGTGGTGCTCAGTTCTTGGGAGAAACTGCACACATGCTCCTTTCCCTCCAAGTCCTCTCCCACAAAACACTCGCTAGGAAATCTGCATTTCCAGGGTCAGTCTATCTACATCAGTACATAAAATAAAGCCAGGCATTTATTCCCCACCTTGACTGCAAGCACCATAGAGCATCAGAGCAAAGAACCAGTAAGTTACACTCAAAAAGCCACTCACAAGATACATGAGCCATTCATTGTGCTTCATCCCTTCCCTCCTCAGTCCCCTCCCTAGATACATAAATCAAAAGTTGTAGTTGCAGCATTATTTCTTCTATGTCTTCCCATTGCTCTTTTCCAAATCCTCACTCTTCCATGGGTAGAGGAGCTGTTATACAGCTCTGTGTGTGTGTGTATATATACATATATATATATATATATATGCGCCTTCCACTCTAACGAGAGGAAGGGAAGCCCCATATGAAAGGATCATAACCTACCCATGCTTTGTGAAAACATGGTAAATGCAAAGCCCTTGTATCCACACTGTGGCTATGCATGGCTTTGTACTGCAAAAGTTAAATATACTTTCCAAAACAATATAGACAGGGTTAAGGAAGACCTCACSCCTAAAGACACCAGCATCCAGCATAAATTGAAAGCAATTCCTGTGAAAGGAAAGCTGCTGAAAGGAGAGCAGACGTTATAGGAAGTATGCACRTATATATAGTATGTATAGCATGTATATATAGTATGTATACCATATGCAAGCATGCATATGGTATACACATCTATGTTCTAGTTTAAATTTCTAGTAGCAAACTCTAGGAAAAAATAAATGCAGAACACCAAAGCTGCTACAGAGAGGAGCAAGCAATGAATTAAATTCAATTCCTCACAGAATAGCTTATTCAGTAAAACATAATACCACAGTGTCTATTGGCTCCTTAATTAAGTCTTAACTACTGATTTCCCACTAGTAACTTCAAAATTTTACTGCTGCTTTTTTTCAAGATGTTCATGATATTTTACCAGGGTGGCAAAGAGTTACCAAAACACTCACCAATGAAGTTTTTCCCATTGTATTCCTGTTGTCATTTATGGGTTGTTTAATGTCAGAAATGTATTCTTAAGCACTTCCTCACTGGCATTTTCATAGATTATCACAGATAATACAAGACAAGTTCCAAGGACAGYGTTAAGTGTCTGAAACAGGTAATGAACACCCTGTCTAGACAAGAGATGCAGACAAAACTGTTCCTCTTCTCTCAGTTCTGCCAGCTGCTAACAGCTTTGATAGTAAGCTGAATACTTGTACATGCCTGCATCTCTTACATTAAGAAAAAAATTAATTAGCCTTGTCTAAACAGAGAACAAACTTAAATCCTACCAACATCTATTTAAGGATTAAATCCCCATTCTACTGACAGGTTAATAGTGAGCAAAGCCAAGGGCTATTTCACATTCTTATCTGGCACACAGATAAATCGGTAAGCTACAGATAACACTGTTCATGTGACACTCACCTGGTGTAGCTTCTGCCAAAATTCAGGTCCATCCTCCATTTTTCTTAAGCTTAGTGGAATGTACCAAAAGCAAACGTTTGCATACTCCGGCTAAACAAGAGAACAAGTGATTGCTTATGAGATGTAACAAATGGGACAGGAATATATATTATAGCTCGTAAAAAAGTTCTGCATTTTTTTTTTTGGGGGGGGGGGGGAAGCCTTTGAGTTTATACTCTTTTCATTAAAACTTCCTTCTCCAACTCACCTTTTGTTTCCCTTTTTTGAAACTAGAAATAGTTTTCATATCATCCACTTCTCTTCCCACTGACAGAAAAAGGAAACCTGCTGGGGTTCCTTTTTCATTTCTTCTTTCTATATACATACTTAACTCTGCTTTGCTAACTAAAAACTTTGGTAAGGAAAAAAGTGTAAGACAGGCATAGAAAGGTAATTTACAGATCTCAAAATTGAAGCAACTTTAAAGAGAAGAATACATTTTATTTTCAATGTTTTTTTTAAATGGAAATTTCCTATGATGCATTTTACACAAAACACACAAACTCATTTTTTGTCACCATTTAACACTTGCACACCTAGTCATTTTTCTACTGAACAATGCCAATCTCCTTTTGTATCATATATCATACAGCACACTACACAGTGCTGGAGTTAATGCTGGCTTTCTCAATTTCCACATTTTATAAGAATCTCAGGACCCCTTCAGGGTATGCAAAATACCCCAGATATATCTTATCCAATATCTAAGCAGGCCTTTTGAGCAAAGACTGAGACTCCACATCTCTGCTTCCGTCCAGAGAAATTTTGCCTTTAAACTCAGTAGAGTGTTAGCTGCAAGACTCCCACCAAGAATGGCTGTTCACCATGTATTATAAAATAAGGCATTTTGTGCTTATGAGGTTTCTGTTTCATATATGATTGAGAAAACGTTCCCAGCAGACCAGTCCAGGGTCTCTCTACACTTCCTGCTAATTTGGAACAATTTTTTTTTTTTTTTTTTAACCTGTACAGGTAGCAATAGCATGAGGAATAGATGTGCCTTCTAATCCCATCCAACACTACCCATAAAACCACTCAGTCAATCTTGACCTACATTATTTGCAACACAGTATTTAACTGGTGTCTAGATTATAATTTGGATTATAAACTCACACACCCCTCTCCCCTCCCACACRCCATCCTCATTAGTACTGGTTGAAAGAAAACAAAAGAAGTTAAAAGGGAGCTTGGTAGTTGGGTCACACCATCTCTTTACCCCACTGTGAATGCGGCTGCTATTACAATCCCAGGCAGTCTCCTGCATGAGGAGAGCCCACCAGCTGAGACATGTTCTTTCATGAAAGGGYACTGGGAACTGCTCATATCATTTTCTGCCTCGCTTCAAAGAATGCATTAAATACAATTTAATCATCAAGAAGAATATTGTTGTCAGCAGGAACAGAGCTGCAAACCTGCCACCTGCTGCCACTGAATGAAATAAAGCTCAGCTCTTAAAGTCCCATTTCTTTCCCCAAAGAGCATGCACTGAGTACACACACAAACACAGACCCTGAAAAGGCAGCGACTTCCTCATGAGCACAAGCACTGGCTTGCTGTTACAGGGTTTATTTTAAAACTGTTTAAAATCAGATGGCAGGAGTAGACAGATGGCATATATTACCATATTGCCATTGCCTGTATTGCTTTCTTGATTATCTCAGTTTCCTTTCACACATCAAATACACCATCCCCCTCCGAAAATACGATTCATCCTAGAAAAACTTAACTACACCCAGCCATGCTTCACACTATTTCTGGTTATCTTGTCACAGCTCTTATCCAAGCAGGTAAGCAATTATACCACAGAAGAATTCAAGATGACTCAAGCGTGAGTGGCATTTCCAGGCCCCGGAGTGGTTCTCATTAGAGGACTTTCCTCACTGCATGTATCAGAGGATCATCTTCCTAAGCTTCTTGTCCAAAGTCCAACTCCCTTTCAGAAAGGGCTCACATAACTGGGCCTAACTGCCTCCCAGCAGTCTTTCTTTGAATTCCCCCTGCTTGTCCTCCTGCACTCCTGAAAACCTCTTCTTAACCCTTGCTCAACCTCCTTCTCATACCCCATACTACAGCATTCCCTCCAACCCCACTTTTAATCCAGGTGTCCTGTTCCTGCAAGAACTAAACAGCAGTCTCTGCTCTCACCAACAGCTTTCACACCTACACTGGTTCTGGGCTCTCTGCTAAGCTCTACAATAATGGAGAATGGAGAGCTTTTTAACAGACTTGCCACTTCAGTAACCCCATCAGGTGTTGCTGGCCCAGAATTCTTCACTCCATGTAAAGTTTCCCAGTATGCACTTTCAAATTAGCAGTTTTCAAAGTCAAAGGGAAAAGTTTATATTGTACGAATAGTGTAAAATATTTTTTATATTTCATATTTCTTCTAGCCTAACCTGGAATGCTCATGGCATCAGCAAGTGTAAACCAAATCGGCATCGTTATGGTTTGTCGGTCTCCATGTGTTGGAGAAAATGGCACTTACTCCATTTCCCTTCCTCCTCCATGTGCTCTCTTCCTCCCCACGTTACATACCCAGCTGTCTTTCACACATGTACACTTCCAACAATGCAGAAGGTTTTTCTAAAAATGACAGGTCTTTGCAACATCCCCAGATATTGGCCTTATTAACCAAAGAGCTGAGGATAGTTGAAAAAACAGCGCTTTAGCTCTGCTCCCTTTACTCACTCTGCCCTAAGCAAGATCATCAACAGGTAATAAGCTGACAGGTTTAGCAAAGATGGGTGAAAAACACAACTTTTGGGTAGTTTTTAGCAAGATGGGTGTAGAAACAGAATTAAGGAAAAAACCACGGACTTTAATGATGAAAAGTCCATTTTTAGGATCAAAATATTCTTCCATCCAACACACGGTCTTATCCATAAGTCTGGCAAACACTGCTTTTTTGCAGCCAGATTCTTCACTTTCACAGAAAAGTGCTTTGTCTATACCCTCTGAGGCAATACAGGCCCCGAAGCTAGGAAAATAGGTAGAGTAATGGTAGGGCATACAGAGCACCTTATGTGTGTTCAGTTATATATGTGTATCTCCAATGCATAAACTTATTAAATTATATACTTCAAATACAAACTGGCAATTGGCTAAAAAGAACAAAATCAAACAATAGACACCCCCCCCCCCAAATAACAGTTCAGTTCCATTTTCACTTACCTCCAAAAGAAGCTGGAATCCCTCTCTTTTCTTGATTTCCTCCACTAGATACCTGTAATTAAAAATACAGAGTTTTAAAGCATAGAACAAAACAATACATACAAACAATAAAAAAGGTCTTGAACACGTATACACTTTTTTTCCTTCTCTCCCCCCACCCTTTTTCTTTCCCCCTAAAGAAACCACAGAGCTAAACCTCATTTCTACCTGCTGTGAAAATGCAGTAGCTATCAGTTCCTGGAAACAAATGAAGGCTACAGCCAGCCAAGGAGCACTAAGGAGAGGCCAAATTCTGTCCTCAGGCACAGATTTTCAGCGGAGCCACATGGCACAAATTGATCCTATTTGCATCAGGCTGTGAACTTTCCCAATGCAAATTTCCATTGATGTTGCTGTCTACAAATTAATTCCTCCATGTCTTTTTCTCAAGTGCTGATGCTGTGCCGCCATGTTATTTCACGGTCACCCTGACATCTCTTGCACTACTGTTGTCACCGGAACCTCTTAGTTTAGCCCAGAATTTAAAAGTTTCCACGTACTTCAAGCACAGCAATTTTTCCAGTTCTGTCCTTGTTCCACACGGTACACAACAGTGCACATTTCCATTCAGTGAGCCACCGCTGATGCACAATAATCCCTGGGCATCCTACGCTAACAATGCATTGAAATAAGTATTTCTTTTCTCTTTCACCTGTCAGTATGAAAAACACAGACACCTTCAATGGGAAGATGGGTTTGAATCAAAACTTTGGATCCAAACAGCTTCAATTTACAGAAATTTTTTAAAACATGACCTCAACTTTGCCATGGCACACATCACACAGGAATTCTGAAGCAGAGAGGACACTTTGACATAGCTGGGACTTCTCTCTTTATTCCACCCCCTCAAAGCCTTCCCAAGGAAAACTCCAAAGAAATCATCTCAGATTCACACAGCTTTTCCATTTCAACAGAACTTTAGTCTTCTACATGAAGATTTTCCTGTCTAACAGCAATAAAACTGAGACAGTTAAACCACTGATTGTTTACAAATCTGTTCTTTTGTTGCATTTATTTGGCATTTTCCTGCCTGCAGCTGCATTACTGATCATCACACAAATAATTCTTTTATCCACTACTTGAGGAAGAAAAATATTGTCAAAATAACCCCCCTTGGTCCTATTCACATGCCTGAAACCTGCCCCCACAGGGACACCTCTAGCACAGTTGTATCTGCAACGCCTGTTGTTCAGCAGACGTGCTGCAGAAACAGGTTGGCTAGGGAGGCAGTAAACAATGCCCTAGATGGTATACATTTTTCAAAACAGAGCATGGGGAGTTGTCACGCTGTTTATCATTAACAAGTATTGTGCATGTGACTCATTACCTCTTAGCACACATCCCTGCAAAATGATTGCTGTGGTAGAGTGCCAGTTCCCACGACATGCAGCTCTATGAATGGCGCTGCACTGTTGAGATGTTTCCTCTCACTATAACAAGTCGAGGTTCTGGGTCTTTTCTGCCATGACCATTTAGAACCTACTGTTTGCATTTGTTTGTTACCTGGCTGTTAATGTCCACACTACTGTTTAGGTTGAAAGAGAGGTATACTGAAAGGTAAGTAGGAGGCTAGATATCATGTGAGCGTGTTGGGGGGAACCTGTTTCTGTAGGGGAATTGTCTTAAGTAAAACAAGCTCAGTGATTTTGTCCTGTTGATTAGAAGATACTTGTCTGTGCCAGAAAACCAACATTCAGCAAAATCAGCAGGCTATTCACAAGACAGTGGCCCTCAATTTTTTTTTTTTAATAAATCATGAAAAAGAAACTTATGTACGATCACCTTTTTTTTTTTTCTTTCCCCACCCCCCCCGCCGAGGTCTTGAATTGTTAGAGCTATTTTACAATGCTTAATACCCTTCCCTCCTACCACAAGTGCCTTTTTTCTATACCACCATCTCACATAGGATATCTGATGTCGGTCAAGCTCACAACACTGTTAATCATGTTCTTAACTACATTGCCAATAGCCTAAGAAGGCAGCCATTAGAAAATCCATCACCCATGATTTATCTTGCCAGGACCATTTGATGGCAGTGGAGCAATTTACTCTGTGCATCTTTCCACAGTTGACAGAGGAGTTTTATTATCGTGTCACGGTTGTAGAACATCAGAAGGGCTTGAGTCTCAGTGAGGACTGGAGTGCACAGAGAAGTGGTATTTGCTATGATTAAGCCTTGCAGAAAATGAGGGGTGGAGATCTGCAGTGAAAGTAGACATATGTCTGCTAAGAGTGGGTGTCAGAAGAGGAATCAGGCAGAAAAACTGCAAAGATGCTGAAGCATAAAATGCAGAGGTGGTTATAGTTGTATTCTAAAAGCAGTTTACTTCTATTTTCTTTTTAGTGTACTTCATAAAGCAACATCCCTGCATTAAAAATAACTGGGGAAAAAAAAAAAAAAACCAGCAAAAAATTTTCTGACGCGATCAGCAGGATGCTCTACTGTAGGTATTTTAAAAATAAGCCTTTTCAAATAGGTAGCATTACAATGTTCCTGGGATATCTAATACATTGAAAACATGATTCATCTCCAGAACAAGAAGAAATTAGTGCAATAGCCAATAAGCAAAGTTTAATGCAGCCAAAATACATGCCTGCAATTACCCTAAAACCTTTGCAGCTCTGCCTGGCCATGGGGGGAAAAAAAATGTGATCTTGCTCTTAAGTTCTATAGTCAGTGGACTAGTTCCAGAATTAATCCAGGTCTGTGTTCAGGAATGCTGAAATACTATCTTTGCAACATCAAAGTAAAACCTACTGTAACAAATCAGGAGAAAGGCTGCACAGCTGTTGAGTACTTAGGAAACCTGGCATAGTGCCCAGTAACCTGATGTCTCAGCATGCAAACTGAAGATAGCAATGCAGCTACTGTAAAGAACATACTTCATCAGATAATGACTAAGAATTAAATTTCTTGTTAAAGAAAAAAAAAAAAAGACAACCCAGTCACTCCTTAGAAGCGCTACCAGCTGAATCCTAACGTTCAAAGAAAATATCGATCCCAGAAAGGTCATTAATCACTACACTCTCAGTCAAACGACCTTGGCCAGTGACCTTGATAAGGCTGAATTCTCCTACTGATAGTGGAATGAATGAATTACTCTGTACAGACACAGAACAGTACAATGTTTTGGAACAAAAACAAGGCGCAATTTAACCAGAAGATATTAAGGAACACTTAACCAGCCAAACAATGAGTGACTTTAAAGAAATGAAAGAGAGAAAGAAGCCACAGCTCATTTGGGCTTTTCTGGTTTTGCTTCTTCCTTTTTATTCCTTTCTAATCCATTCTGGGTTTAGGTCATGGGTATTTTTACCTTTTCTTTAAGTGACTTCATTAAAGTGAGGCTATTCCTTTAATTTTCACTGGAGTAAACATTCAATTATTTTCAACTTGGTAGTTCATATAAAAAATAAAATGGCAATATGATATGGGTGACTGCTTTTCAATATTAATGATTTGACTTACAGAGTGTGTAGCTAGCCCAGGAATTGATGAAGATTTCATTGTGGTTTATCTTGTATAAATTCTGAACAAATATGATACTTCAAGTGAATTGGTTTTAATGGGCCATTACCTTATTTCAATATTATTTCTTCTCTCGGAAGACAAAACAACCTGTGTATGGAAGTTTCTTCCCAGAAACTTAGACATCACCATCACTTTAGAAACACCTTCTAGCAAGAATTTTGCAGAATTCACTTGTGAAACTCAGTTTTGCAAGACCAAAAGCTTAGTAAAATTGAACAGGGCGGGCAAGGGGAAGATTGCAAGAAAAAGGTGCTTCAGTCCCTAACAGAACATACTGTAAGCATTAAGAACTTCAGCAAACTTGTGGAGAAAAAACAAGCAGTATCTCAGAACAATATGCCTTCATATACCTCTACTACATCCTAACATTAACAGAGTGTCCTCATAGGAATTCTCCCACATCATCGGCTTTCTGCATTTCCTCAGTCATGAGGAATGAAGTGAACAGAAGAATGGCTAATTCACTTCTTGCTAGACACAGCTCAGAGCCTGGCACATAGGGCTGCTTTTACATTAACACCAGAACACACAGTTATGAGTTAGAAGAGAGTGTATTGGTAAACCTGTCCTATGTCTGGTTCAGATAACATAAATGTTAAACAATGTAGATAGTCTAATTTGGACTTCTATGTTTACCAACATCTATGCTTATTGCTAAAAGTAATATTTACTATTAAATATTATATCAAATGTAATAACACTAATTATTATTGCTATTAGTTCCTCCTATTATACACAAACAAAAGGAGAGGGGAAAAAAGCAACAATGTGGGCTGTTCCAGGATATGGAGTATCAGCAGTGTCAACATTTCAGTCAATTAACAGACTAGACATATTCAAAATTGTGAGGCAGTACCTAGCCAAAGCCAGTGCCCTGTTTACTCTCTCCTCGAGGCCTGTGGTTCCCAATGCTTTCCACATCAGCCAGAATTTGAATGCATCCGGACGCCTGCTGCACTGAATGGACTTGTCACCAGTGTCATAGCTGACATCGTAGAACTTGTCCTGCTGGAACAGGTATGCGGCCTTGGCAGAGTAACAGTTCTTCAGGAGGCCCTATTAGAAACACAATACAGACTTAGATTGCTGATAAGCATTTTCAAACCTCTTTATCTTCCCAAGCCAAAGTCTTTTTTTCCTGTCTGTACCAACTGCTTAGTAAAACAGAACTGGATGTGCAGGAAACTATCCAAAGCTTATGGTGTGGTTTAAGAACCCTGGATGAACCTGAACCCAGTGAAGTCAGCACTGACAACAAGGAAACTTTTTTTTTTTTAATTATTTTCTTCATAAAATCACTGAAGAGTTGCAGGTTGAAGAGGAATTCTGACTCAGATCTCAAGAAACCATGGGAGCAGGTACCACAGAAACAGTTGCCCAAACTCACACATGGGTAGGAAAGAGGGAGGAGAAGGAGAAGCCTATGTCCACTGCTCCAGTCTATAGATTGGAAGAACAACCCCCAAGGAGGTTCCTACATGTTCACAAATGGCTCAATCTATTCCCTTTTTGTCAAAGAACTTTATACACGGCACAGTTAGTTGCACATAGGGAAGATTTATTCCCAAGAAGTAAATGTTTAGCCCTTACCAAAATAAAGTCACTGAGGATTTAGCATAGGCTATCTGACTGTTTGAGTGGAAACACCACAAGGAGATTAGTACAAACCCAATTTTTGTCTCTTTTCACAGTTCAGACAATTTTAACATTTGAAAATAAACCTCAGAAAACCTCAGTACTTTAGCATACCGTAATTATGGTTTGTTAATGAAATTATTTTTATTCAGCAAGCTCCAGCCTCCAACTTCTGAAAGGCTGCCTGGGCAGAGATGAGCAGCAGAAAACAGACAAAGATAAATGAGTAACGTGGAAAGTTCCAGCAAAGGACAAAGCTGGGAAACAGAAAGCACAGAGGCTGTTATAGGTTTAAAGGTGCAGGGAAAGAGAAGAGGTGTAGAGAAGACTGGCCATTGGCTGAAGAATGAAATATTGAAGTACAGTCTGTAATACTATGAAGTAGAGAGAAGGGCTGGCAGAAAGCAAGTTACAAAAGCAGAGATGAAGGTGGCTGTACAAGGAGCCCAGGAGGCAGAAAAGATTGTAGATTTGTCAGTGATATTAAAAGTGAGTAAGAAAAATAAACCACAATATATAAGATAATACTAGAATAGAAATTCAGATGAGGTTAAAAACATAGCTACAGCATCTGATTCAGATCTGCAAACATGTATTTAAGTGACAGTTGAACCAGAACAGAAGTGGACATCATGACAGAAGTTGCTAAACAGTATCTTGAAGAGCACAATTCATTTTCCAATTCAACATCACTCTTCAATTTGAACCAACTGAAAAAGCATTTCACATTTCATCCTTTGCACTGCATCTGCTGCAAGTCTGATTTTAAAATGGCAGACAGTGTCTGACATCACTTTTAATCAAAGTGTCATATTCCAGTAACAGAGGTACAATTCTTGATCTACATTACAATACACTACTGATAACTTTGGAACTGGCAATAAAATAGAGAAAAAAAGATCAACAAAAAAATCCAAAGGAGAAATAATCCACTGGCATACACAGAATAAGTCTCCCTCTCTCCTAGCCTTTTCAATTCCCTCCATCAATACTAAAAACAAAACAAACAAAAAAACCAACCTGCGCACCTATTCATAGAGCACATAAGAACACCACCAAAGGTTTCTCCACAACTTCTGTAGGGGTTTGACAATCCCATTGTAATATTGCTGGTTTGCAAAAAGGACAGCAAATCCAGTCTGAACTCTTTTAGCCACAGGACCAGCACATTCAGCCTTGTGAAAAGACAGTTTATGTGACAGCTTGGGAAAAAAAGGGGCAGCAGCTGCTCTCCCTCTGCAGTCATCAGAGTGATAATGCGCTGCTGCAGCACACAGTAGCCGTAGCTGGAAAGCCAATGCTGGGCACAGTTTTTTGCAGTATATAAGATTCTCACACCTACTTTCCAACTTTCACAGAAAAAGAAAGGCAAAAAGATGACATTAGAAACAGAAGAAAAGTGAAGCATCCATCCTTTACAGTTTTTCTACAGCTTTGTGTTCTCTGGCTAGCAGCTGCACAGCAAGAAGAGGAGTCTGTTTGTCTAGCCATTGTGCCCTATTCATTTAGATCTCCATGCTACCTTGATTTTCAGGGGAAATACAAGTTTACTAGACATGGTATTTTAAAAAAAAAAAAAAAAAAAAAAAAAAGGCAGCAACATCCACAAATTTAAGTTAATTGCTTTGCCTCTTACTGACTTTAAAATTTTGCACAGTGTTTCTGCAGTGAGTGTATAGCAGGGTTGATCAATGTGGGACTATCTTCTGCCTTATCAGAATGTAATAAAGCTGCACAATAGAGGACATCACAGGATATTAGTTCCCCTCATGCCTGTCGTCTGAGAAATAATAACTTTTGTTTGTCACAAGAAACCTAAACTCAGTTGGTAATATTACAGAAAGACTGAGAAGTTCACTTAAGATCACAGTACAGCTGCGGAGTTTCATAGTTTAAAAACAAATGCTCTAGAGTGAAAATGCAACAAGAACAAATAGTTCAATACTCTGAGTGAACTCAAATTCCTGGGAACATATTTCATTAAAAAAAAAAACCAACAAAAAACCCAAACAAACAAACAAACAAACAAAAACCAACCAACACCACAACGGGTACTGTCCTACTCTCCTGGTGCATCCAAAGCTGACAAGACGTGCTGACTTGATGATCCTTTTCCATTTGCTTATCTTACTAACAATGCAACACGCTCAAGAAATCCTGCTGAAGATATTGCCTACTGTCAATCTCCGGAGGCAAGTACAGTGACATCCTCCAGCACATCACTAGAGCAGACAGGAGAAGAAACAAAAATCATGCTTTGTGAGGAAGAAAGAAATATGTCAGACCAATGCAAGAAGCAAGGTGGAGGAGAAAGAGAAGGGAAGAGAAAGGGAACGTTGCAGAATAAAGTTTGGGTGGGGAGAACAACAGAAGAGGAAAAAAATCCAAGATAAATTTTTTGCCTAAGAAAGCAGTTACTCCTTGATCGCTGCTGTCTCAAAAGTAATAGATTTAAACATGCTGAAGACATAAGTCATCTCAGTTTCCCTAGTCAAAAAAAAAAAAAAAAAAAAAAAAAAAAAAAAAAAAAAAAAAAAAAAAAAAAAAAAAGGAAAAAAGTATGCTTTCTAACTCAACATTCTCGGTCTCAAGAAGACCCCAACAGTCTTCCACACAGTAACTGAACTGCTCCAACTGTTCAGAAGAATTGCAAAAATTTCATTAGAACTGCCCCATTTGACAAGTTTGAGGCTGACTTTGTACCCTTTGTACAGAGACTAATGGTAGTGCTCTGCCTTATACTGGGGCTGTTAACGTTTAGAAAATGGAAATACTATTTTCATGGAGGCCCCAGTCCACTATGAAGTTTCAAATAGCCTTTGGTTTTGATGAAGTCTATGGATAATTGCTGTGTGTTCTAATTAATGGCAAATAAATTAATAATTATTGATACTGAAATCAATATATAAGAGCTCCAGTTTCATAATTCAACATATTTTACTCATTGAATACACTTACCTACAGCAAGCTTTCTGATCTCTTTCCATTTCCATTGCTAGGTAAAAGTGAATTTCAATTTCATTAACAAAACATCTTCTTCCCCAAGACAAACATCTTCCTGATTTGCCTCATCTGAAGCAATAAGGACAATCTTTTGAATAGCATACTTGAAAATTCTCAAAAACAGTGCAGTGCAAAAGGCCACCCCTGTAATTCACTTCAAGAGGTGAGAAGGAGCTCTCAGTTGTACTAACCCCAAGCAGAAAGCAATAGGAATAGAGTATTTCCTGCAGCTGCCCTGGAAAGGAATCAGGGAAGTAGATATCTTTGTGATACTGCTAATGATGAGGAAGAGATTACACTCTAGATGGCTACCATGATCACCTCAATCAATTACATTCTCTGCTAAACTGGGATTTCATTAGCTACATTCTTTGAGACTTTATTTTTAACTAATAAGTGAAAATTCTGCTCATTACTTAGAATTGATTGCTAATTACCTAACCTAGTGCTACAGTCTGACGAGTCACAGAACTTTGGCGTTGGTGATAAACATTAGTCCTCCATTTATATGGTGATAATATTCATGATTATATGGATTATAGCAAGGACAAATTGGAGTAGCTCTGTGGTCTTAAGGGAGTACGTACAACCCAAGACTGATTCATAGCATTTTAAGAACATATAATGCTTTGAGAATATTGGTCCATCTCGCCTGTGTTTAAACAGTCACTGCAATTCACGCCACAGCAATATAGGTGTTTTCTGAGTAAGTCTATCTTATTACAAAAGTGATGAAAGTTACTCAGAGTATGGCAGTGAAAAAGGGATAGCTGTGCATTTGTTGAGTGCTTTAAGCACTGAAGAACTACGGTCATTGATCTGAGCTTTTACAGAGCGTTAACTGATCTCTCTTTCCCTTTGGTGAAAATGCTTCTCCCTTCTAATTAAGTCAAACACGTATTTCTCTTTTCTATCTCTACCTTCTTTGGAAATCATTCCAATTTTGTTTCACTAAGGCTGGAAGATAGTCTTTTATCAGCATTTCACTGCAGTTTATCCTTTTTTTTTTTAATCTGTATAGGAAAATATTTAAATGCACTGTTTCATTCTAATAACCTAGCTGCAATGTCTTAAGCCTATTAACACTGCTAAACCACACAGCTTTATTGATGCTACGTGGCAAAAAAAACCAAAACAAACAAAACCAGTCACTATTACTTTTGCTAATGGGAAATCAGGGTGTTACCACTACATCAGAAATGTGATGATTCCTTCTAAAGATTATCTTTTCATACATAAAGTAAAATACAAAGCTTGAGCTTGTTAAACAATCTATACCTTTAAAAAAAAAAAAAAAAGAGAGAGAGAGAGAGAAAAACTGAAGGGGATTATTTGTCCACTTATAATCACCTAACCCTAATCCTGAGGTACTCCACAGTTTCCAAATGGGCCTCAAAGCAAATGGGAAGACAGGCTACCAAAACTTCCTTAATCAGACCTTCAAAGGGAGCTAGGGCTTGATTCATAAGCGGGACTTAACATCTATGCTTAACATTTTGCTGCTCTGATTTCTTGCAGAATTCACCACTTCAGAAACTACCTGAGGTTCCTTGAACATTCACTAGCAGAGCAATGTGTGCCAAACTTCCAGCTCCCATCTCAGCATCCAGCTCCCACTGAAGCATCCTAACCACAATGTGAAGGAATTATGTTCACGTACAAACGTATGCTTCATCTGCAGCCATAGGTATTTATGTAATTTAGGAGCAATGGAACAAGCTCCAAAGTGAGGAACTGATACACGTACTCTTCCATACTCTTACTGGTGTGAAAATAGCATTTTTAAGGGGAAACTGGGTCCAGCTGCCTGCTCCAGGTCTGGTATGGACAGGATCAAAGTGAAGCAAGGCCTTTCTGCCCAAGTGTCTTAAATACGCATTTGATCTTTTTTTCTTAAAGATTTATATTCCAACACTTTAAAAAAGCTGGTAAGAAAGTACTCAAATTTGTATGTGCTTCTGTTTGCATATAAAGACTGCACTGGCACATACACAAAACATGTAAGTGCCAATTTTCCAGGTATTAAACACAAAGTAAAACGGCCTCTCCTCCCCATACAGAGAAATCTTCTACTTTCCAGAACATGTCTCACTGTACAACAGAATCTGATTGTATGATCAGTAATACATGTGTTTTCACCCCTCAATGGCCTAGGATTCAGCTCTACAAGTATTTCCAGCAGAACATTGCCTAGCTGTGATTTAGAAGTGGAATAGGATTGCTCTATCAGATGTTACACTCCATGGAGGGAGAATACAGAAAGGCTGCCAGAGCCCTGAAGTTGGACCAGTGTTTGTAAAGTGACTCTAAATGCCAGGCAGCTACAATATTTCATCCCTCTCCATTTCTTTCCTCTTTCTTCCTGAGAAATTTCCACTATGCAGCCCAAGTAGCCTAATCATTACCTGAGGCTGTATCTATGTACTGGACCTAATTAGTTAAAAATATAGCACTGAGTTCTTCCCAAGCCTGCAATTAAGACACCACAATAATCTTAGTCAATAACTTCATTCTGCTTGTTTTTCATCCTGGAATAAAGATAAGGTGATGGACAGGTAGTCCTGGAGTCTAATCCTCTTTAATCCCACAGACTCTAGTCTAAGGCAATGAGGCACACTTCTTGCTGTCCTGCCATGTCTCACCCCTGACTTGGAGCAATCAGCTCCAAGAGAGCTCTGATTAGCACCTATGCTCTTTGGTCCTCATCAGTTCTTACTACCAGGAGTTAGTAACCAATTACATGGACAGCTAACCACTAGCAGCTGAATAGAAACTATCAGCTGTTTTGACAGAGATTTATAAAAGTGATTTACAAACCATGGCCACAAAATAGTGATGCAGACCTCACGGGCTCCATTTCCTCATGATGTTCACTCATTCATAACCTATGAAGTATAAGCTAAAATTCAACCCTGATGGTGGAGAATGGACGTAAGTTTTAGCAGGGCTGAGTTTGGTATGGGGCTTGAAATAATTAACCTCTTACTGGTTTCTTTATTAAGATGGAAGAATTCCACAAAGATATAAGCAGGGACTTTTACTACATTGCAGACTCATCTCACTTTTGTGCCACTTGAGATCAGAGCTCTGTTGATTGCTTGCTAGACCTTTTAATTAGTCATGGCTTTTGGAAAGCCCAAATCACCGTGGTGATGAGGAAGAACTAGTAGAGTGAGGAAAGAAGGCTCAGCACCTTTACCTGCATGTGCTCTGACTCCTATCCCTCTCCTTTCCCACTCTGGTGCACCCATGTAAGCGGATGAGAAGAAGAGCTCTGCCTACTTTAAACAGAGACGCAGTACTGCTGCAGTCCCAATGGATGACAGCTATTCTGAGGACTTTGATGAGCTCGGTGTTTAAGTGCTGCAGACCCAGGTGACAAAATACTCAATTCTGAATGCAAATCATGTACAGAAGTTAACTAGCAAGGGCACCAGCTGCAAAGTTTCACCACTGGTGAGTATAGTGACTTGGATCAGTTTGACCCTGCTGTCTTATTCACCCTTTATTAATTTTGTGGTGAAATTCAAAATAATATCATTCAGCCTTTGCACTGCAGTATAATAAAACTGACTTGCAGTTGTTTTCTAATTATTTCCACTTCCATATTACAGCAATGACAACCTACCACAATAAAAAAAAAAAAAAAAAAAAAAAA